>JAYKAV010002770.1:366932-464365 GCA_035582835.1 Phoebastria nigripes
AAAAAAAAAAAAAAAAACAACAAAACAAACTAACAAAAAAAAAAACCCACAAACCAAAAAACCCCCTCAATGTGCGCAGATACTTCAACTTAAGTTAGCAGAAGACCAAACAGATTCTAAGCTCTTTTTCCATTTACTTAATAATTCTTTCAATCTGCAAGTATCTACAATCCAGCTAACTGAAATCAACGTTTAGTGTTCACTAGAGCTGTTTCACAGCAGCAAATATTTAAGTTAGGGATTCAAATTTCTAGACATAGGAAGAAAATGATAAATACAATCTGAACAGCAGTCTAAATGTTTAATATTGACATTCAAATATATCTGCATTGTGCTGAAATTTTAAAAATGAACACAAAAATCTGATTAGACAAAAACTCTGGTGATGAGTATGTTATATGTATCAGTCAAACTGAATATAGTTCATATTCTGTTCCCAGTATTAAGGATGTTATTTGACTCAGAACTGATATTGTAAATATACAGCAGCCATTTTTTCCTAATTAAGGAATGTCTCAATACATAATATTATCCTTTTCTAGATGATCTTTATACATTTAAACTAAAATATATGATCGATTAAATTAAGGAATCCGAGGTTAGTAATGAGTGAAATCATACTTTCAAAGCTCGATACTATGTAAAACAAACCAAAAAAAAAGACACCACACAATTCTACTTACTAAAGCAGCTAATCTTGCCTGCAAGTTTGGGGTCACAAAGCCCATAATATGTGCAAACAAATGCAATACAAGGAACCATGCAAAAATACAGTAATGAATTAAAAGAAAAAATGTAAAACCTAAAAAAAAGTTTTATAAATACACTGAAACTCAATTGTCTTCTACATAAACTGTAGGTCTAGCATTAGTTGTACCATATAGCAGAGCCAGCACTCTAGGTTCAATGCTTCCAAATCTGCGCAGGAAGTCATGCCATCTTTGGTTGACTGCAGTACCAGGAAGGATGAGAGGGAGTGAGAGGGAGGACAAGAGTTCTGAAAAGCGGTGTCAACTTTCACTAGGCAGTTGAGCCTCAATGTCCACTCTGCAAATGGGGCACTTCTTGTTAGTAATCAACCACTGATCTACACATACTTGGTGGAAAAGGTGCATACATGGAAGGCGCCTGTCATCAGAACAGAAAAACATTAGCATTAATGAAGCATTTCCATATCAACATACCCATTGGAAAAACAGTACTGTGGGTTTTGCTATTGAGGTGTCTATTCTTTTTGCATGTGCATGTTTTTCCACAAGTTTCACTGCCTTTCCAGTTGAACCTGCATTTTGTCTAGTTCCAGGAAGAAATGGATATGGGCAGTGAAGTCAAGCATCAGCTAGCTTCTGCTGTATTACACTGATTTAAACTTGTTATAGCTTAAGTAGCATTACTCCAGAAAAACTAAAATTGACAGTCCTGATTAATTCAGGGTATCAGCTTGGGCTGATGTTATAAGACAGACAGTCAACTTACGGAAGTCCATAAGAAAATAATCTACATTCTAGCCAAAGACAATACAGACTGAACAATATGTGTTTTCAATTGCAACCTGTTTTATTTGTTGGTTCAATGACAGATAGTCTTTTATTGTAGCTGTTAACCTAGGGAGTATTGCAAAGAGTATTGTACCATATTAAAGTATGGTCTCAAAGCCAGAACATTAACATTATATTCTGATATTCAGTGGTACTATTTACCTGACATCTTCACCTTCCTCCAATATAGACAAACAGATGGTACACTTTTCCTCTGTGTCTTCTTCTGTTCCTTCCTCCCCATCTTGTTTGCAGTGCAGTTTCCTCTGTGAGAACCAATCAGTTGTTACCTTATTAGTAGAGATGACATTATTGACAAACTGAGTAAAATCTGTTTTTAATACATATTCAACACATACTTCTTTGAAAACATTTCATAATATTTATCAAATGTATCTGTCAAGAACTAGCACTTGGAGCAAAATCACAGGATATTTCAGATTTATTTAACTATTGTTAATTACAAAAGTCTACTGGACAGTGAATATATTAATTTCATATTGTTGCAACCAGTCCTTTTACTTGTTGTCTATGTATAAATATCTTCATTTCATTCATGAAGAGGCAAAAAAAAATTCCTTTCAAACCTAGTATCTTAAGTCACTATTTATCAAGTGTGAAAGAACACTATGTAAATGTGGATGGGATTCTATATTATGGTATAATAAACTCCAATTGAGAGACAACTTAAGTTGCCAAAATTCTGTACCAGATTCAAAACTTCCTAGTGTCCCAGTATTCCTAATGTGATCAGAGTAAAGGTTAAAATGATACATACCAAGCAGTTAAGCATCATGAACAATTTATTGCAAAAATAAAATCTTACTTTATTTGATGAGTTATCACTGAAGTCTGTTGACAAGTTAGCTATTACCAAGAGTTATTTCATTGCTCACAAGGCTATTCATAACTGCTGGACAAGTTATTAAATCATACCAAACCACTTTTGTTTATCACATTACAGTAGCTCTTTATCTAGGGACCAAATTTAATTTTCTTTGTGAAAGAAGTGGCATTGTAAGCTTTGCTTACAATCCTTGAAATTGCAAGATACAGAAAACATGCACTCTTTGAAGCTGACTTTTCTGCAGATTTAAGCTAAACGTAAACGTTATTACATTTTCAAAGAAATATTACAGACAGGCCAAAATTTGAGAAATCCTCACCTTTTTGTATTTATGTGGATATGTGCATCTTTCTATAGTTCCCTGTGTTGCTCCACGATTAACGTTGCCTAATCGTTCCTCCAAGTGAATCAGCTCCTAAAATATTATCAAGGAATAAACAGTGTAAAAACTGTTATTTCAACTACCTTAAGTAAATATTAATTTTATTCTAACCCATTTACAGAATGACAAACTCTCAAAAACTTTTTCAAATACAGGCAAAGCAAAAAAGAGTATGTTGTGCAGGAAAAGTGATGGGTTTCTGTAGAAAAACCCACACAACACTGCCTGGTATTTTAAGTTACAGGGAAACACTATTTCACTACTAAAAATATTAGAAATTGTTTGTCAGCTAGGAATGGTTATCAGTATGTACACACATACTTGCGTGTCTAATGAGGAAAATGCAATTAAAATGCACTACGTAAATATTTGCCTTCCAACAGTCATTAAGGCTTAGAAGAAAAAAAAGTTGCTTAAGCTGAAATACAATGACTGATTTATTTTTCTCCAGCAATGAGTTTATTAGAACCATGAGATGTCACTGAAGATGTTTTCGGTGGACTAGGTCATTAACTCTCTGCATCTGATACCTTTTATTTTCTCCCTTTTTTTTTTTTTTCTTTCTTCTCTCAGTTTCAGTTCCTGCACTACATAACAAACAGGACAGCACTGTTAAAGTTGCCAAGTTTCACCCTCACTAGGAGGATCCTGGCACAGTTATTCAGAGACACCACTACCTTTTACCACCATATCATGTTAATACTACATCCTACTAACTGGGGTGGTGGGCAGAGCAAGATGTACTGTCAGTTAATAACCACCTAAGCCTACATTGACCAGGGCACCTTTTATTGACTGACTTTTCAATATGCTTTTATCCCAGCTCATGATAGTGAAGTCATTCTATAAATAAAGGGTATTTTCTTTATGATTCTTTTACATCTATATATAGAACTAGCTCTACCATACACCCTCCCCATATTCCCTCATGACACATTTTGACATATATCTAATTTTATTCTATTACAAACCTCAAAATTGCCCCTGAAAGGGCCTCTGAATGATGTTCCATCCAATCCCGATGAAATGTAACGGATGTGAGGGTAGCCCGCCATGTCTGGTACCTATTCAAACAGCAGACGTTAAGTTAAACCTATTCAGAACAGTTTCAGTATTTTACTGTTCACTTTGTAAAATTTAAGATCCTTTTGCTTTTATTGAATCACTTATTATTTATACTCCTCAGGTTGAGCATACAATTCCAACTGACAGCGTAACACAACACAACTCTGAGCTCTCTAAACAGAACCAGAAGCAAAACAGAAGTGAGACTAGATCCTCTATTATAATCTCTCCACATCTGCATTACGTATTGCTTGGTCTCACTTCCCAAGTCTCAAAATCTCAACCTACTTTGTATAAACCGCCATAAATATCTACCTATTTTTGTAAACAGAAGACCTAAAAGCTACGCATGAAGTTACGAAAAGGACTTGCTATAGATGCTTAAATGTAAGTTTTTGGTACCACAGAAGAAACAAGGCTAATACTTGGTCTGGAAAAAACAGCCAATATCCTTTTCTTACCCAAAACAACTGAACATCTTCAGACACACTTCAAATTTAGAGGCAGATAAAAAAAGTAACACTCAAAACTCACATCTAAAGTCCCAGGCAACTCTACATACACTCTATATTCAAGCATCCACTGACTTCCTTGCATATTAAGAGATACAAGCAGCGAACAAAATACCAGTGTCCAGTGATATACCCTACAGGCACTTCAAGCACCAGTGATTTTCATACAGGAAAGCAGAAAGGTAGTTAATATACCAAGGACCACCTTCACAGTAGGGCTTCTGCGTTCCATTTTTACGCGGGCAAGATGAGTGAATAATGGTATTTACTTTTTGTCAGGAACATACCAGCAGCAATTTTTAATGAACAGGTGACAAAAAACCCCAAATGATCAGCAGATCCAGTTTACTTAATCATGTAGAGTGCACTGATATGAGGACTGTAAGCAGCAGTTCATTTGGAAATAATGTTAAGTACTTGAGAAGTACTACCTTCCTTTCTGTGCTATCAGCTGGTAACGTCTCTACTGCTGTATGACAGCTCAAAATTAATCTCATGAGGCTGTCAACAAGTCAGATATCCCAGATATTATTCATGAAGTCAGGTATTCATGTGTGGCTTTTCTTACTTCCAGTAGACACTTCTAAGCTTAACATATATAAAGGCGTAAAACTGAATTAATGCATTGCGAGAAAGCATACGCCTGGACTCACATAACATAACAGACCAATAAGCTACCTTTCTATATTTTTCAAATCCAGTCTGGTAACTAAAAGCTGACAGGGATAGAAAAGATTTCTCTGCCCTAAATAATTTTTTTCAGGAAAGAAAAACAGAATCTGATTATTTTAAAGCAGTTTACATGGTACTTGTTAAATGATGACCATGTAGTGCCAATATAAGGCACAAATACAGCCACAATATTAGTATTAGTTTTTTTACAAACCAGAGTAATAAAAACTGAAGATTTAACTTTCAGAATATTTCCAGAATCCTAATACAGGGGGATCCCTCTCTTGTAAGCAGCTTAAGTATCTGTTGGTCTGGTACTAATTAGAGCTGGAGATGGGAAACAAGCAAGACAGGATGACTGCTGCAAACTCCAACAGTGTACTATCAATTTAAAGATCTAAGTTGTCATACAATATGCAGAGTGTATTTACAGAGATTATATACTAATACATGAATTCAATATGATTGCAAATATAGAATTTTATATCACAAGATATGTACATTCATCTGCATACCTAAATATTTCATGTAAGTAACATCTGTTGGTGTCACAGGTCTTACTGTTTGACAATATAAACTGCGGCTGTAACAAAGGACTTTGGAAGAGTGCATTAAAAATACGATAATTTGTAAAAACTACATTATAAGAAATCTGTCTCATAGTCAGTGATTTATGATCCATTCTCCGTTTAAGCGTGTAATTCTACTTCGTCTTCCAATTACAGAAAACACATTTAAAGAACTAGGTCACTCATCCACACTATGAACATATTTGTTGTCCCAGGTTTTTACTAGGCATAGACCTGTTTGGCATCATTTGGAAGCTTCCATTGCCTGTTACTACATTGTGACTCGATGGCCTCCACTTAGAGGAAAGGAAACTCCTGACAAAACCTAACCCAGGTCTCAGGAGTGACCTTCACTGCTTGTTTTTTTGATTCACCAGGATTTGAAAACAGTCTGTTGGAAAACAATGCATCTGATAGCACAAATACTGCATCATTACAGGAGCTGTAAAGTCATTGCTGTAATGCAGTAATTACAGTTCCAATTGCCTCAAAGGTCAGAGTTTACCAACTGCAGTGACATGCACCTGGACAGGTCTCCCATTTGGAATAAATTCTGCTTCTGGAGACTATCTATTTAAGAAACCTACTAAATTTAATTTTAACATTACAAAACCAACCAAGAATTTCTCAGAGTACATACCACAACGAACTACTGAACATAGAAAACAGAAATATTGGGTGGGACAACACATGTTCATGCTAATAAAATGGGCCTTCATATTATCCTGATGGGGAATGGCGTAACACCTCTGCAAAATTATCTGAATATACATTATGTACAGGCTCTTTTATAAAATATTCTGAGAGCACAGCTTACATTTCTGGCCAAGTAAAACACTGTATTTTGAAAAACCATCTCTGTAAGAAAAAAAAAATAGCTCTTTTATGTTTAGCAGTCTGCTAACATAGCAAGATTTTAACTAATTACATTTGTGACTACAAGCTGGAGGAAAGATGGGCAAGAGAGAACTATCAACAATGCTGTCATGGTTTAACCCCAGCCAGCAACTGAGCACCACACAGCCGCTTGCTCACTTCCCCCGCTGGTGGGACAGGGGAGAGAATCAGAAGAGTGAAAGTGAGAAAACTCATGGGTTGAGATAAGAACAGTTTAATAATTGAAATAAAATAAAATAAAATAATAATAATAATAATATACAAAGCAAGCAATGCACGATGCAATTGCTCACTACCCGCCGACCAATGCCCAGCCAGTCCCTGAGCAGCGGCCCCCCGACCAGCCTTCCCCTAGTTCATATACTGAGCATGATGTTCAGATGGTGTGGAATATCCCTTTGGCCAGTTTGAGTCAGCTGCCCTGGCTGTGCCCCCTCCCAGCTTCTTGTGCAYCTCCAGCCTCCTYRCTGGCRGKRSAGYATGAGAAGCTGAAGAGTCCTTGATTTARTGTAAGCACTACTTAGCAACAACTAAAACATCAGTGTGTTATCAACGTTATTCTCATACTAAATCCAAAACACAGCACTATACCAGCTACTAGGAAGAAAACTAACTCTATCCCAGCTGAAACCAGGACAGTATCCACCTCTTATTCTATACCATCTATGTCATGACCAGGTCCCACACATTCCAATACATTCCAATTAATCACCACCACTTTTCCTGTCTTTTGATATATACACACAGGTATCATTCCCTTAGTCTATGGGACATCCCTGTAAAATGTCCGTTGTGTTCATTTAGTCCAGGACTTTGGGTTCCATCTGTCATAACGGTCCTTCAACGCAGGAGAGATGGTGTGTGGTGTTAGATTGTTGCATCCTGAAGCCAGTTCTGGTTCCATTATCACTGCGCTTTGCTTGGTTTTCAAAGTTCATTCTTCACTAATCTGGGCAATTCTTACTCTAATACCATTGATATGGCATACAGCCACTACAGAAGTGATGATATACAGTGTTATATAGCAATTAACATAATACAATTTAATTTATTGGCTATTCTTACCCAAAATCAAATCCCCTTGAGGTACATATCGGAATTCCCCATTCTCCCGCATTACCCACCAAGTGCACGCAGGTTCTTGAGCAAAAGCAATCCCACGAATGGGTTTGCCTTTGCTCGAGGCAGGAATAATCCAGACTGTCTTCCCCAGCATATTTTCTATGTGCACTACAGTGACTTTATGCCTTCTACAGTATGTGAAAGTTTTGATTGGGCAGAGGCAGCCCGATTGGCATATCCCTTAGTGTTGACTAACCAGGTGGCTTTTGCCAAATGTGTATCCCAATGTTTGAATGTCCCACCACCCATTGCTTTCAGCATAGTCTTTAACAGTCCATTGTGTCGTTCGATTTTTCCCAGAGGCTGGTGCACGATATGGGATGTGATACACCCGCTCAATGCCATGCTCTTTGGCCCAAGTGTCTATGAGGGTGTTTCAGAAGTGAGTCCTGTTGTCTGACTCGATTCTTTCTGGGGTGCCATGTCGCCATAAGACTTGCTTTTCAAGGCCCAGGATAGTGTTCCGGGCAGTGGCATGGGGCACGGGATATGTTTCCAGCYATCCGGTGGTTGCCTCCACCATGGTGAGCACATRGCRCTTGCCTTGGCAGGTTTGTGGGAGTGTGATATAATCAATCTGCCAGGCCTCCCCATATTTATATTTCAGCCATCGTCCTCCATACCAAAGAGGCTTTAATTGCTTGGCCTGTTTGATTGCAGCGCATGTTTCACATTCACGGATAACCTGTGCAATAGTGTCCATGGTCAAGTCCACCCCTCGATCACGAGCCCATCTATATGTTGCATCTCTTCCTTGATKGCCTGAGGTGTCACGGGCCCACCGAGCTATAAATAATTCACCCTTATGTTGCCAGTCCGGATCCACCTGAGCTACTTCAATCTTAGCAGCCTTGTCCACCTGCTGGTTGTTTTGATGTTCTTCAGTGGCCTGACTCTTGGGTATGTGAGCACCTTCGTGATGTACTTTTACAACCAGGTTCTCTACCTGGGCAGCAATGCCACAGGGCATTTGCCACCATCCATGAGTCAGTATAGAGATAAAGTACTGGCCATTTTTCTCGTTCAGCAATGTCTAAAGCCAGCTGGATAGCTTTCACCTCTGCAAACTGACTCGATTCACTTTCTCCTTCGGCAGTTTCTGCGACTTGTTGTATAGGACTCCATACAGCAGCCTTCCACCTCCGAKGCTTTCCCACAAGAYGACAGGACCCATCAGTGAACAGGGCATATTGCTTCTCATTCTCTGGTAGTTTATTATACAGTGGGGCCTCTTCAGCACGTGTCACCTCCTCCTCTGGCAACGTTCCAAACTCTTTGCCTTCTGGCCAGTTCGTGATCACTTCCAAGATTCCTGGGCGACTGGGGTTTCCTATTTGGGCCTGTTGTGTGATCAGCGTGACCCACTTACTCCAGTTGCATGATGTGTAGAGGGGATCCTCCCTTTGAACATCCAGCCCAGCACCAGCAGCCGGGGTGCCAGGAGGAGCTGTGCTTCAGTACCAACCACTTCYRAAGCAGCTTGAACCCCTTCATATGCTGCCAATATCTCTTTTTCAGTTGGAGTATAGTGGACCTCAGATCCTCTGTATCCCTGACTCCAAAACCCCAGGGGTTGACCTTGAGTCTTCCCTGGTGCTTTCTGCCAGAGGCTCCAGGTAGGGCCATTCTCCCCGGCTGCGGTGTAGAGCACATTTTTTTACATCTTGTCCTGCCCGGACTGGACCAAGGGCTACTGCATGAACTATCTCCCGTTTAATTTGTTCAAAGACTTGTTGTTGCTCAGGGCCCCATTTGAAATCGTTCTTCTTCCGGGTCACTTGATAGAGAGGGCTTATGATCAGACTGTAATTTGGAATATGCATTCTCCAGAAACCCACAACGCCTAAGAAGGCTTGTGTTTCCTTTTTGCTAGTTGGTGGAGACATGGCTGTTATTTTATTGATCACATCCATTGGGATGTGACGATGCCCATCTTGCCATTTTATTCCTAAAAACTGGATCTCCTGTGCAGGTCCTTTGATCTTACTTTGGTTTACGGCAAAAATCGGCTTTCAGAAGGATTTGGACTATTTTCTTCCTTTTCTCAAAAACAACTTCTGCTGTGTTGCCCCATACGATGATGTCATCAATGTATTGCAGGTGTTCCGGAGCCTCACCCTGCTCCAGTGCAGCCTGGGTCAGTCCACGGCAAATGGTGGGGCTGTGTTTCCACCCCGGGGCAGTCGATTCCAGGTGTACTGGACGCCCCTCCAAGTGAAAGCAAACTGTGGCCTGCACTCTGCTGCCAAAGGGATTCAGAAAAACACATTAGCGGTATCAATGGTGGCATACCACTTGGCTGCCTCTGACTCCAGTTCGTATTGAAGTTCTAGCATGTCCGGCACAGCAGCACTCAACGGTGGCGTGACTTTGTTCAGGCCACGATAGTCTACTGTTGGTCTCCACTCTCCATTAAGACTTTCACACTGGCCATATGGGACTGTTAAAGGGTGAGCGAGTCTTGCTGATCACTCCCTGGCTCTCCAGTCGATGAATCAGCTTATGGATGGGAATCAGGGAGTCTCGGTTTGTGCGATATTGCCGCCGATGCACCGTTGTGGTGGTGATCAGCACCTGTTGTTCTTCGACCCTCAGCAATCCCACAACAGAAGGGTCCTTTGAGAGACCAGGCAAGGTAGACAGTTGTTTACTTTCCTCTGTCTCCAAGGCAGCTATACCAAAAGCCCACCAGTACCCTTTTGGGTCCTTGAAATACCCTCTCCTGAGGTAGTCTATGCCAAGGATGCACGGAGCCTCTGGGCCAGTCACAATGGGGTGCCTTTGCCACTCATTCCCGGTTAGGCTCACTTCAGCCTCCAATACAGTTAGCTGTTGGGATCCCCCTGTCACTCCAGAAATACAGATGGGTTCTGCCCCTTTATAGCTTGATGGCATTAGGGTACACTGTGCACTGGTGTCTACGAGAACCTTATACTTCTGTGGGTCTGATGTGCCAGGCCATCAAATCCACACAGTCCAGTAAACCCAGTTGTCCCTTTCCTCCACCTGGCTGGAGGCAGGGCCCCTCTAGTCCTGGTCATAATATTTGTTACTCACTTCTTGTAAATACGAGTCAGAAGTCCCTTTATTAAGATCAGAAGTGGAATCAGCCCTTCTACTCTGTCTGGGGAACTGCCCACTGGAAACTGGAGCAGCAATTTTCCTGGAAGAACCCCCATTTGTCATTGTTTTTCCTTGCAACTCACCTACCTGTGCCTCTAGGGTCAAGGTAGATTTTCCATCCCACTTCCTCATGTCCTCTTCGTGGTCACGCAGGTAAAACCACAGGGTGCCCCGGGGTGTGTACCCTCTATATCCTCTCTCTTGAGCAGAGGAACGTTTAATCCTAATGGCTGAGATACTGGTCTATACAAGTGGGGAGTAGGACCTATCCTCTGAGTTGCCGGACCTCTTGGGACAGTTTCTCCACAGCCAAGATGAGGGAGGAGGAGAGACTTTCTTCATACTGCCAGAGATAGCCAGCCAATTCATCCACCATTGGTTCCTCTCCATCTTTCCAGGTCAGTATTGCCAATGAGTTGGCATACAACGATGGTATGCTCCGTACAAACTTCCACCACATGGGTCGTGTGCACTGAACTTCATCTGGATCTTTGGATAACTGCTAGTTGTCCAGGTCACTATAAATCACCTCCAGCACGGCTAAYTCCCTCAGGTACTGGATACCTCTCTCCATGGTGGTCCACTTGCCTGGGTGACATATAACATCCTCCTTGAAGGGATACCTTTCCTTCACGCCTGACTGGAGTCGTCTCCAGAGGCTGAGGACTTGTGCCCCTTTTCCAATCGCTTTGTCAATGCCCCCTTCCCTAGAAAGGGATCCCAGCTGCTTGGCTTCCCTACCCTCTAATTCCAGGCTACTGGCCCCGTTATCCCAGCATTGGAGAAGCCAGGTGACAATGTGCTCGCCTGGTTGACGGCTGAAATCTTTTTGCATATCTTGCAGCTCACTCAGGGATAGGGACCGGGTAGTTACCTTCTTGTTTTTGAGTTCTTCCTCTTCCTCTTCTCGTGGTGGCTCTGCTTTTTCATCACCCCTTACTAAATGAGCTGACTTTTGCTTCCAAGATTTCTTCTTGTGTATAGGGGCAACTGATACTGGTACGGGTTGGTTCTCTGGTTCAGCCGCAGTGCTGGTCGTGAGGGTTGGAGTAGCCACAGTGCCTGTTGTTTTGTCGTCAGATCTGGAGACCTTCTTTTCCCCTTGAGGGTACTGAATAGTGTTGAACAGGGCTCGGTAGGCATGGGCCAGGCCCCAGCACGTTGCAGTGATTTGTGTCTCTCTGGAGTTGCCAGGGTGACAGCACACTGTTTCCAAATACTATACTAGGTTTTCAGGATTCTGCACTTGTTCAGGGGTGAAGTTCCAAAACACTGGAGGAGCCCACTGTCCTAGGTACTTGTCCATACTATCCCACACACCCTGCCACTCATAACTATCCAGCCTCAGGGTAGATCTCTGGGTGTTATTCTTAAATAGTTGTTTAACTTTAAAACTTTAAACACATCCAGGAGTAGGAGCAACAGGAACATGCTGATTTGAACATCCCAAGGATATTAAAAATTCTCAAGTGTTATTGTAACTAGCCTGGAGGAGAAGGTGAAGGAAGGTGTCTGCCCCATAAATTGGCTCTCCAAGGAGAAAAGGTACAAACTGTAATTATTAATAGTTTCCAAGAGATGGCTTCCGAAGTACAGAGATGATGGCAATGCTGAGTACAAATACCAAATTAGTCTCACAACCAGCCATTTTATCATATCATAAGCCAGTGTTACACAGTACAGCAAAACTATAACCTTGACCCAGCTCGCAGCAGTGATAAACAGCACAACAGGGAACATATACTGCAAGTAAGGTGTTACATAACACAACCCTGAGAACAAGCGCAACTTTGAGAGCAAATTAATCAACATTGTGACCAGCAACTATCAAACTAATATAATGAATGTTTATAATAAATTTGTTCTAACGCGCTCTGGTCAGATTTGTCGTTATCTCAACCCGTCGAGCCCCACGTTGGGTGCCAAAAAGGACTGTCGTGGTTTAACCCTGGCTGGCAACTAAGCACCACAGAGCCGCTCGCTCACTTCCCCCGCTGGTGGGACAGGGGAGAGAATCAGAAGAGTGAAAGTGAGAAAACTCATGGGTTGAGATAAGAACAGTTTAATAATTGAAATAAAATAAAATAGTAGTAGTAGTAGTAATAATAAAAATAAAAAAAGAATATACAAAGCAAGTGATACACGATGCAATTGCTTACCACCCGCCGACCAATGCCCAGCCAGTCCCCGAGCAGCGGCCCCCCGACCAGCTTTCCCCTAGTTCATATACTGAGCATGATGTTCAGATGGTGTGGAATATCCCTTTGGCCAGTTTGAGTCAGCTGCCCTGGCTGTGCCCCCTCCCAGCTTCTTGTGCATCTCCAGCCTTCTCAGTTGGTAGAGCATGAGAAGCTGAAGAGTCCTTGATTTAATGTAAGCACTACTTAGCAACAACTAAAACATCAGTGTGTTATCAACATTATTCTCACACTAAATCCAAAACATAGCACTATACCAGCTACTAGGAAGAAAACTAACTCTATCCCAGCCAAAACCAGGACAAATGCCCAACTAAGAATAGTCTAACTAAAATCCCTTGGACAGTTACCATCAAGCTTCAAATGCAGAGAAGATTTCAGCTCTCTTGAAACAGCTTCACACACAAATGGAAGTGTGTTTTCAGTAAGTTTTCATATTGAACATAAGAAAAAAGGAAAAGCTTAAAGCTAATGAAGAAAGATTTTTTTTTGGATACAGTCAAATTATAATATATACTTTAAAGCAATACACTCTGGACCTGCAAATTCCAGTACAAGTTTGCCAAGAACCGTTTGTTTCCTGTAGAACACGTATCATCTGTTTCTGGTTTTGCACTTTCTGTTGACACTTCCCACTACCACAAAAATTTGCAGCAACTAAAAATGTCAAGGCTAACTCTGAACCGTTTACAACAGAAACATTCTGAAACAATCTGAAACAGCTAACTTGCAGGAAAGATTTTCTTCCTTGCTACCTTCCTTTAAACACCTTCCATCTTTCCAGGATCTTTTTGCCTTTCAGTTGCCAGTCAGTGAAGAGATTCTTTCATTGTATGGTACTACTTATCTTGTCCATCCCAACCTTTTATTCAATGGTTCTCATTAAGTATGATCTTCATGCATATTAAAACAAATCCCAACAATTAGCTTATCCAGTTAACTCCTTAGGTCCACATCAATACTCAAGAAGAAGTAAAGCCGATCAATTAATATCTTAATAAGCCAAATTCAAGCAAGGAAAAGTTGCAGTTTTCATAGACACTGTGAGAAGGAACAAGTAATGCGTGCTGCATAGCTAAAACCTAACCTGTATCTATGTCTGAGGGGAACATAAAATGAGTGCTCTGCAATAGCCTATATTCTACAAAAAAAAAAAGAAGAACAGTAATTCATGTTTATATTAAGAAAAAAGTAGCAGCTGCATTACAAAAGTCCATTTTCTTATTTGAAAAATGCAGTTAAATTTGATGCAGCTAATCAAGGCTATTTCAAACCTAAAGTTCACCTTAAACTACTATAGCTACATTAAGTTACAGCCTTAAGCTAAGCGTTCAGATATTTTACAGGAAGTTTGTTAGCTTTTTTTCTATGGAACAGTCGCATCTCTTAGAGCTCTGATACCTGTATGACTACACTCTGAGTGATTATTATTTTGACCAGCACACATCTACTATAATGTGCTGGGACCGACTGGCCTATACGTTCAAATCCCTCCCAATTTTTACAACTAAGTGTAAAGATGGCCTCAACCACTCTGAGTCATTCAACAGTTAAAGGAACAAAACAGTAAGGCTCTGAAATAAAAGGGGAGACAGCGTATGAAAGCTGGATGTATAATACCTGAGAGAGGTTAAGTTACCATAAGTAACTTTTTTTTTTTTTTTTTTTTTTTTTAATTATGATCCAGAGATCTCCCTCTGACTGGCAAGCTGCAGTCTAGGTTAACAGATAAATTAAGGAGTCTTCTCAAGGCTCACATCAACCCTATAGAGATTTATTACACCATAGCTAGAAAACTATTAAGTCCAGCAAGTTCCCCCCACTGAAATTCACAATCAACAAGACACTATTCAAAAAGGCAGAAGCAGCTGGAGTCAAGAGACTGGAACAGCATATCCCAGGAACTTCTTTGATCAACAGGTAGCTGAAACAATTTGAGAGGCATGTAGATAGCCTCCATTATTTAAGATCTATTTTACAAAACAGAAACTAAACAATAACAAAAAACCCCCAACCAAACAAAAAAACCAAACCAAAACAAAAAACAACCCACCACCAAATCCCACTACTATGCATAATATGACCTGAAAATTGTATCTATGACAGCCTTGCGTGTTTTAAAAACAACAAGCTGAATAGAATACTCTATCAGTGGCAGGTTTGTTGCTTAAGTTTTAAATGGTCAAAATGCCAGACCAGTTTTAGCTAGTTATTCACCTAAACAAGAGTAAAAGTATACTAAGTTAAAAGGCACAAAGGGAACACTGCTCACTTCAGGTCTATATTCCTTTTAAAATTTACTTATCAGTTTAGAGCTGAAGAGATTTTGTTTTTCTTCTTTGATTATGAAGAGGAGAAGATGGAAGGGGGGAGAAACAAGACCTTCTAGTTTTAACCTTCCACCCCACCCCCCATTAAATGACAAAAAGGAACAAATCAAATTCATAAAAATAACCCTTTCTTTAACAGAGCAGATTTAAAACACAAAGCACTGATTTTTTTTTTTTTTTTAAGTGTCCTAGTAACAAACTCATAGTCAGAGCAAGCTCCTGTTTCAAAGCTGAACTAAATTACAATTTCTAAATGAATGTCTGCAGACTTTGGAAACTTTACAGCAAGTAACACATTATTCTCCATTTTTCTAATCCTTTCTTATTTTCAGAAGCCTGAAAAATGTTAGAAATATTCTCATCTTTGCAATTACAAAAAGTAACCGATTTTACAGCTAAACATAGCATTCTGGTCATTCAGGTGAATGGATAACATCTGAAAAACATGAGACACAGGAGAGCTGGCAGTATAGAGAAGGGGACTGTTTCAGGGTGTCCTCAGGCCAAATTTAGAAACATCTTCTGGAGATTTCTTTTTGGACTTTTCCCCTTCCAGATTTCACTACAAACTAGGATGCCTTTTCTTTCCTGAAGCAACGGAAGAAAAGGAATTCTGCTTGGATATGCATTACAGCCATAAGTATGGTTTGGCTACTCAGAATTATGGCTGGTATATAGTTCATTATGAAAAAGTCACGTTCCTTTTAACATCTATCTCAGCTTATTAAGTCATGGAAATTCCCATCCTGTCCACCCAGATGTGATAACTGGTGCTGGGAGCTCTGAGTCAAAAAGCCTTTCATCAACAGTGCCAAAAGAGCAGCCAAAGTCACTCAGAGTAAACAGAAATTGAAGTGGCACCTAACAACAAGCACCAGCATCAGAGAAGAACAGAAGAACAGAAAAAGCCTCTGTCTCCCATGTCTTTCTTGTCTGATGTTTCATTAGTTATGTCATGCATTTATCTTCAGTTGATTCTTCCTAAAAATGTTGTTCAAGTTCACAGAATGGATATTTGTCCAGAATGGAACCCATCATAAAAATCACTTTGACAGAAGATCTTTCCTCAGCACATACACGGCATTAAAGCAGTAACGATGGGAACACAAACTACTCTAAGCCAGGGTCACACTTAACAAAGTAATTGTGTTAAATCAAGGAGGGAAGCAGCCTAATCTTTGTCTACATAGATATGAAGGAAACTCTTTTTAACTGCTTTTAATCTAGGATTCCTCCTGAAGCAGCATTTAAACAGGTAAAAGTGTCTTCAACCAAACTAACAGAAAAGGAGATTTTGTTTCCCCCATTTGGACTGTCAAAGCTGCTGAACACTTATCTCCCCCAACATATCTTCATAATTTTGTCTCCCTGAGGATTAAAACCGCAGTCTACATTCCAGCACTGACTAGATGAAGATTCGGTTATCTGCATCCAATTAAAATCTTAAATTGATATATCAGAGTACTAGTGTCATTAAAGCCCAAATAATCCATTATGCCCTTTATGGTCTGGCAGTAGTTTGAAGGGGTTTTAGTACTCCAGCACAGAAAGAAAAATGCACGCTGCCTATTGGGCAGCAAACTATTTCAGAAAGTGGATTCAACACAAATGAATTTTTCAGCTGAGCTACTGCATGAGTTACTTTAAAAGACTTCCTCTTCCCCCCCCCCCCAAAAAAAAGAATGGAGAACATCAACATTTGATGACATCTGCATCAAGAATACAACTAATGGGCCTTGTAAATTGCTATTTAGTACCCTCTGTACTTACTGAAAGAAGAAAGCACTCCTCATAATATCAACCACTTAGCAGAGGGACTCCAATCACAGTTCAGCCTCTCCTCCCCTGCCCCTATTCCTAAAGTTACAATGAAAAAACCCAGGTGACAGCTGCAATTAATCTGTTGCTCTTTAATAAAATCTAAAATGGCACTTTTGTTTAATATCCAGTTAAGTTTGTTAGATGAAAAACTTCACTGACTACTTACTCTAAATTCAAAGTCAATTTTGCTGACAGATCTACTCTCATATATGTGCAAAATGAAGAAAAATTTGGCTTTCATTATTGCCATAGAAGGGGTAAAATCATCAAAAGGCATTTGTAATGCTTTGAACTCATTGTATATATAACTTCTAGCAGTGCTCTAACCTGCCTTTATGTTCTTCTAGTGCGTGTAATCTGAACACACTTCAAATTAGTCAGAGACTCACAACACAACTTCAAAGTCAAAACACTTGATCTGGTCACAGCAAGGTTCAAAACAGATCCCAAACATTTGAGGAAGTACTGCTTACAGCAGTCTATACACTGTAAAACCTGCTGTCAGTACAGTGTGTACAAAAACTCAAAATATAAACAACTTCAATTCTATTTCATCCACAGATTCATGAATTACTGTTATGAGGATTAGATATCCCTACACAAACACATGCACAAGTTTCTGTAGAGTTAAAGAACCCTATTTCATCTGACACTTTTATCAATTAGTAACAGCAGTTACTGAGCAGAAGGGCAAGACTCCCTAAAGTATTTTATCACACATTCAGGAAATACTTCTGAAGATTCTCTATCACAGCTTTCTTCTATTCTACTGGTAAAAAGAAGATAAACAGTGGGGTCCCAACTACTTGCTGTGTAACATTTTATTTATGGGAATACCTATGACAGTTAAAATACAGTTAAAAGTTTCTCATCACACTGTAATACAAGGATCAGCTGAACTCTGAAGTTTCTAGAAACTTCACAGCAATAGTGGAAATAAATCCCATAATGGACTCATTAGCCCTGATAGAAAATGAGATAAAATAGGCATGTTTAACTTGCTGCCTCCTAATGCAATTGCAGTTCCCTGAACTGTTAGGAGGGCCCTTTCTCTTTGAGAATCTAAAGCAACTGATGTTATCTGTTACAGTACAACACATGAAATAAATGTGAGAGAGGCAAGCCATTTTTCATCCACTTGAAAAAACAGACACCTAACTGAAGAAGAATGCAGAAAATCTTAATTTGAATAGATGATGCACAGGAGATAAGGTTATGCAGTAAGAATCTTGTTGGCTACACTAAAATACCAAATTCTACAGACTGCTCTAGAAAGTCTGTGGTAAGCATGCAAGCTGTGCATCAATGAATTACCAACCCTGATATATCAGGGAAGTACTTGAGGATTATCATCATGTTTGTAGTTAAATAGCAAGGAACGAGCAATGTGAGACCAGACTATGAAGAGACAGCTATTATAGTACCGGTTGTAAATTTACAGTTCAATCCCTAGATGTCAATTCTGGCTACTAACAGAGGAATTTTGGATAGATAAGACTTGCAGGTTGATTTTTAATTACAATTTTAGCATTCGTTTACAGATGAGCCCACAATTTTGATTAGATTATCTAGCTTTAAGAGGGTTAAATAATATGGGTTAGCCACACAGAATACCACATAGAAACACTAAACATACTCTGTTAAAATAAATCTGTGTCTCTGTGAATTTTCATTAAACAAAACTAAGAGTATTTTAAATAAACCTACAAACATTCTTTCAAAAATAATACTCTGTAAAAGTCAGTGTTATGCTGATTTTCCTTGGTTTTCTACTGTAGATTAAAAAAAGTTATGTGTAACAAGGGACTAGTTTACCCTCGCACTTCCTGTTGCTTATAACACTTCATGCTACAAAATTATATACTTTATCACACAGAATTAGGTTGATGAACACCAAGTATTATTTGAAAACAACCAAATCTCTAGATGGAATTCTAGCTGTGCTGTATACACACCTTAAAAATAAAGCACCAGTGCTAATCCTCATGCACTGGGTGGAAAGTCGGTACCTTTAACAATCCAAAACTCATTAAAGAAGAATCTGAACTTTAAAAATCAGATGCAGAGGGTCAATGCATTGCAATGCAAGTGACAATTTAATTCAAGTATGTTTCATTTTACAAGAGCTGAAGTTAGAAATGTTAGTGTCCTAAACTGTTTTCTCTTATTAGACATGAGCCTGTTCTAGCTCCCTACATGGGAGCAACACACAGAAACACTGGAGTATTTTCTTTTTCAGTTGAACCACTAACTTTTGCAGCAATGTTACATGCCCAATTAAATGCAGTAAACTTTAAAATAATTTTCCTGACAAACAAAATAATTACAATGACCTACAATCATCATTTTTCATAAGCTATCTCCTTACCATTAGAGGAAGAGCCCCTATTTGCAAGTGATGAAGTCGAGGAGGTGCATGGTAGTGGGCCAAGTGAGGATGCAAGGGCCCTGGAGGGTAAGTAGCTGCAGTCACACCAGCTTCAATTCCCAGTTCCCTGTCACATGAATGAAAATGGCATTACAGTAAAGGTATGTCTAGACTCCTAGATACAATTCCACTGCTTTGGAAAGCATACAACACAGCATAGCTACCCTAACAGTTTTACATAAGAATTTTTTTTTAAACTTATTTAAACTTTGCTAAAGAATCCTCTTAATCCTACCATAACTAAAAGTTGTTTTTAAATCAGCTGTGAAGATTTAGTATGATAAATCAGCAGAGACAACTCCACATTTATTGTGCCCAGGAATATTATCAGTGTGGAGTCTTCTCTGTAGCTCATGCTGTGGGAACAGCAGCTGTCACGCATGCACCTCTTCCCTAATGGTCAAAAGTATCTTTTTTTTATAGTTACTATATTGTGGAACTTAAACATAACCTTCATGAGTGGGCCTGATGCAATTTTAAATAAGTTCAGACAAAGAAGAGAGAGCATGAATTAGTTTGTAACTCAAGTCCAAACCTCTATTTTACAAAAAACATAAATATAGTAACAGCCTTCAGCAATGTTTTACTTGCCTATTTTAAAATCAATTCTTGAAGTAACTACCTAGAGTCAGTAATAATTCCATTTTAAAAGCAACGGATAAAACCCCCTGGAAATATATTTAAGATATTGAGTACTCAAAGCAGTATTTCAAAGCCATATCAACATTTACAAATTTTAAACTACAGGTGCATGCAGCACTTTTTAAAAATCACAGCCAGCATTATCAGCACTGTAATCAGCACATTATGGTCTTTTGTCCTGAGTCCCAAAGAACTAAAATAGTATCTGATTACTAACCAGGCAGATCTCTCTGGAGCTTGTCGAGGATGGGAAGACATTGTCTGAGGCACATGAATGTGATGTCCATGACCATAATTGGGATGCATTCTGTGAGGATGCGGAGGAGGCCGTTCATGAGCACGTCTAAACAACATAAAACAGCAACAGTTAATTTCACATACTTGTTGGTATCAAGAAAGCAACATCCATAATCAAAACGTTACAGACTGAATTACTGGAATGTGTTTAAAATTAAAAAATAAAATTCCCCATACGGTATTTTAATTTCCATTTTAGATGCAAGTTTGAAACTAATTATAATACAGATTTCATATTCAAAGACAAAGCTAGCTTCAGCTACTGTTTTCCGCCCTTCACTTGGCAGACGTGACTACAGAAGGACTGACAAAGTGTTTAATCCTAACCTCAAACTGCAGGTAGGAAAGCAAAGGCCACATGACGGTCGTGTTGAGATTCAGAGTCGTTCACAGCTATGCTGCGGTTTATTTCTAGTAAAACTATACCAGCAAAAGTAATTAGGGGAAACTTAATACATTAATCACAGGACATTTTCCTTGAAACATGTATGCGTCATAGCTCAAGTAATAAGAGCATACAGTTTTTTCCATGCCAGCTGGTATAGAACAACTACAGTTTTGGAAAAAATCTTCAAAAAAACCTGCTGGCTGACTTCTGTTACTTTACCACTTCCCAGTTACTGAAAGAAATGGATTGATATTTTTCTTTCCATTGCTTTCAATGCAGAAAGTATTTTTTTTTTATTCAACCTAGAAACTTGGATTTTGCCAAAAGCAGTACACTGTCTTCAGATTCAGTACTACCTTAAACTACCTGACAAAGTAGACTAGACATTTTGTAAATTTACATGTCTAGAGAAGCAAAAAGTTACTTAACAGCACACTATTCTAACCACTGTAAATTGACACTTCTCCAGAGAAATCTGTCAAGCTTGTATAAATTATGTTAGAAGTATTAGTTTGCTGCAATGGTACAGACCAATATGGGAACTGACCTATCAGCGGAACCTACTCCTAGTCTCACCTCCCTTAAGTTTATCAAATAACTACGGGGAAAAATCTGGAAGAACATATTTTAATAAAAAAACATAGCAAAATAACTTCCATAGTTCCATAAAAATTGAATGTCATGTAGGCCCATTTTTCCTAAAATGAGTTTTAATTTAAAAGAAACACATTTGAAATTATTTCTAGGAATGTAAAACTCCTAGGCTGTCTATCCCACAATCTTAGTATAAAGTGGGCGATCAGATTTAAAATAAACAGAAAATCTGTATGTTATACAAATGTAGTGCACCCTCATACACTGCCTTTTGCACATTTTGTGGCTGATTCCAAGACCCTAAGGAAGTTATAGCTGTTGTACCCACACTTGAGACATGACAGTGAGAAGAGGACTCTAATCATTCTCTACTTCCAATCCTGAAAACGTCCTGTGTTTGTTAGACAGAAGGTATACAGGCTAGACTATCCCATATGCTATTTCTAGAAATGAAGAATGAAACAACATCTTAGGAACACTTTGAGATGTTGGGACACGGAACCGAAAGAACTGCAAGTCTGCTGGCAGTCTCAGTCTGTGTATTAAATAACAGAGTGAATACACACAAGTTTCTGGTTGTCAGAGTATAATCTGATTTATATGAGGTTGGGCCAAGACACCTACAATATTGATTTTGCATGTAATTTGTATGAGGATTAGCGGGGAAAAGAAAGACCAAGGGCAGAACAATTTCCTAAGATTACAAAACAAAACTATAGAGGAGAAACCTCACTGAGCAAACTGACACTGTCTGACCTGAGATTGGTGACTTCAGAGAGAACGTCAAGGAAGAACCTATTATCAACATTTGACTACAGTTTCTATACATACAAAGAAAATTCAGTAGGCTACGAAATGCCAATATTCACATTTCCAATCCCCAAACTACCAGAAAGTTTCCAGAACAGATAAGATAGCTACCACTATTATTTTTCCTTAAAATGCTATCTTGCTGTCTCACATTCACTGGCTTGAATGTTCCAAAATTAATTTTTGGGTATGATTGCAGAATCATGGGCATACACAAGCGGTATGCCTGTATGTTTAGGTTAAGGTGTTTAGAGGTTATGCCATTTGCATAGCAAAGATAACAAAAGAACAGGTGTAGGTTCAGACAGATCAAAATTTTAATGACTGAGAAAGCAGGGTTATATTTGACTTCCCTGGGGGATGGGGGAGAAAGTCTGTCATGTGCCACTTTGTGAGCAGTTACTGCCTATAGGTATTTTTATGAATTACCTGGAAACTGCCTCAAAAGTTACAGTTAAAGCAAACTTTTGTTTAAGCATTAACTTCTAAATCAGTTTTAAGTTAGTTACCAGTAGAATTTGTATAACAAAGTTAGGAGCAACAACTAGAGAGCTCATTCTTGAAATTCTCTTGGATATTTAAAAGCGTTATCTCCAGAATTAAAATAACTTCAGCTACTTTCTGATTGAATACCAAGCCAGTACTACCTGATTTCTGTTGATGCTAGTGTCATGAATCTAGTTTAGCAACAACAGTAGCATCTCTTAAACAGTATCACCAAAGCTACATCTCAACATTGGTCACATTCTCATAGAGATATTATTCAGTCTCTTCCTTCTCTTCTAAAGACATAAAGGCATAGTAAAGCTAGGTAAGTATCTAAGGTTAAATCTGAATTAAACCTGGTAAATGATCTCTTATGATAAATTGTTCACTTTATTTTAAAGCATTAGTTAGATAAGAAGAATCTTAACAGCATCAACAAGGCAAAACACACTGTCAAGGAACACATTTGGTGGTCCAGCTTGAAAAGGAATTCCTGCCTGTTATCTGGAGGATGAGTAATGGGCAAGAGAAACATAAGCTTCCCTTCTCTTCCATGCCCCATTTGTGCCTTACCTGGGGACACTGTTGAGAGATGTAATGGAACAGGTTCAGTCTTAATGCTCATGTGACTGTGACAGTATGTAAAGACACTTCTTACCATGGTTTAACACTAACAGTTCCTAACCATGCAATTAACAGTTTGAGATTCACATGCAACATTTTACAAACCTGAGGGAAATGAATTATATGTTTAGATATTGTTCTGAGTACATTTGTGACATACGTTGGGTGCTGCATCATTCTTCTTCTCTGGACCTCCATCCTCTGGATCACTTCATGAGGATGTAGCCTCTGTGCTGGAGGTGCTGTTGCAGGGATGTGATGGGATATAGGCTGGTGTGTTGCAGGAAGATGCTGTGGTATTGGAGCAGCTGCATTGGCTAAAGGATGAGTTGGTGGTGGAGGTGGAGGTGGAACAGGATGAGAAGATGCATGAGAGGAGATTGAAGGATGGAAGGGATGCACTGGATGAGGGATAACATAATCTACTTGAGGTGGGGGTTGTGGCTGTGGAGGAGGATTTCCATGAGAGTGAGGACATGCAGAAGCTTGATGGTGAAGAGGTCTGGTCAAAGAAGCATCTGCAATGAAAACATCAGGTGCTTTTAATCTGGTCAGTAGCAGGTTTTGACTTAAATTTATTTTAGAAAGTATCTTCACACAGGTGCTTCAATATTATTACACCAGTAATAATAATTGCCACCAGTAAACAGTGGCAACATGGGAATATGTGTTTATGCAATTTTTAAATAAAGTGATTCCAGCAATATAGCCTACAAGAAACCCACACTTTCTGCAGCCAAAAGTATTCCACTTGCCAATGCTGGTAAAAAGAAAAAAAAAAAAAAAAAACCACCACCAAAATCTGTGTGATGCATGCTGAAAAAGATATATATGGTGAGAAATTTTACTTCAAGTTTGTTGTTTAATTTTTTAAAAATTCAACCCCTGCCCCCCAAGTCCACTATTCTCTAGAGACAATAAAATCCCAAAAAAGAAATCACAATCAAACAAATGAGTTGACTCTCTGAGCTTGCTTAAGCAGAACTCACTGGGAGGACGGACCAAGGAAAAAGAAATAAAAAGGCATTGCTAAAATACAAAGGAGATGAAAAATATTTTCATAGTAAATACAGTTTTTGAAGTCTGAATGTTATTAAGGTCACTCAAAAGAAAATATTTTGAATTCACCTTGATCCTGTTCAAATCCTCTACACAAGCTGAACTGTTTAAATACATTTCTTAATATGTGTTTTGCTAGGCCAGTTCTAAGATCAAAGCAAGCATATAGTAAGAGTTTTCATATGTTGTCAGGGAAGCTGTTTTCTTGTTTGTTTGATTTTCGCCCCCCAGGTACCCAGTACTTATCAGTACTTACAAGGAGAATGCATATAATGCCGACAGGAAGAGAGCGATGCCTGAGGAGGAGGTTGGGGCTGTGGCTGCGCAACCATACTTGATCCATATCCGTCTATTGTTATTGATTGGCTTGGGCCAGCACCAGCCTGATGCCCATAAATTGCAGTTCGAGATGAAGAACCAGGACAGCAGGGGTCAAAAGCAGATGTTCCATGAAAAGCACCACTTCCATGACTTCTTATACCACTGCTGCTTAAGTCTACTGGCAATGCCTGCTGCGTAAACAAACCATCTTTTTTCAAGCAATTCTTCAGACATTGAAAACAAAGTCACCCTCAAACATAATGTGATAAAAAATAAAAATAAATACTATCATAAGCAACTGGGATCCAGATTTTTAAGTTTTAAGGCTCGACTCTGGAACATTCTTTAGATATGGTTAACACTTCTTATTCCTAAGTTCTTGAATCTGGTGAGAGAGACTAAATTCATTACACCAGATTGTGTAAAAAACCCAAAACCCTTATGATGGATAAATCAGTGAGTATATCAGAGCTACATGCATTGAAATATTTGGAGGCAAAAAACAATCTTTAGCGTTTTCAGTTGTGCATAATGTTATTACACTTAAAACAGAAACCAGATTGATAGTTCTGCATGTTGTAAATTAACTTTGCACAGTATTGTTCTTACTTATAACTGTATTGTTTTAGAGCTGTGATTTTAGTTACTTAAAAAGTCTTTAAAAACAATGCTTTTAGAAGAGCAACTCTTTTATACATTTTATAAACAGAACATTAGAGTTGATTTTTTCTTCCCTTAAAGCAGCTCAATGATTTGCATTGCAAAACTGCTATGATTGGCAGCGTATATTTCAAGGTATTTATGTTTGGTTTGCTTAAACAGCCACTGTCATCTTACAGTCATCAAGAGGATGTCAGCTGTCAATGATTACTTATTGGATTATGACTTTCTGGAAAATGTCAATTTTTTGTGTCCATATATTATAGCTCAAATTTTCCTTTTAGTTGCCTTCTATAATGCCTGCTACAGAACAAGAGAATAATCCACAATTCAGCATCCTATTCTATTCTCTCATATCTATAACAACTTGAAATTGCAAAGGGAGAGTCACAAGAATTAAACATGCCTGGTCATGGTAACTGGTGCCAGAACTGCTGCTTGCTCCACAAGGTGCAGGCACTGGAGGAGGCCTCTCAACAGGGCAGCTGGAGTCACTGAACGAAGGAGATAGTGGAACAGCTGGGTGAGGGTTGTGGTGGTGGTGGTGGTGATGTTGAAAGTGGTGGCCATGCTGCTGAAAGCAGCTTGTATGTGGGTGCCCCAATGCATGATGAGTCTGTGAAGGTCCTCCACAAGGAGAATGCTGAGGGCAGCACGATGGTAACCTTGGCATGGCCGGAGGGCCAGTTTCCAGTGTCGTATTAGATGCAGTTCTTCTTATATCATCTTGAAGATAAAGAAAGTTAATATTGAAGTGAAAGAAATTAGTAAAGCTGATCACCGTAAAGCAGTGTCTTAAATAGAAAAAAAAAAATTGTACTTCACGATTAAATAATTAACTGATTGAAAAACAGATCTAGACTAAAACAAAAGAAACTGGATACAAAAGAAGAAGATTTAGCTGTGCCTGCCAAATGAACCAAACTGAACTGTTCAGGTGGATGTACTCATGGGAACCACTAGAAGAGGTGAACTGACACTTGCCTTATTCCACTATTTTAAGACATGTTATCAGTAGAAAAAGGAGGAAAGATTGTCACTGTGGTTAGTGTGCAGAGACCCCAAATTCTTGTGCAACTATGGTCAGCTCAGGATTTTTGTACCTCACCTGACTTGCAGATAGGGGCAGAGCACCCATGTTTCAGAGATGTTATGAGTGCTACCTGTATATACAGCTCTATTATAGGTCAGTATCTATACAGATCTGTATAAATGTGCTTCCAGTGAAGTAATCTACAGAGGGAATCTATATACATCCTTCACTTCCTTACAATACACATTAAAAAACCCACCCCTCTAACACACTGCAATGGAAGACTTAATTCCCTGTGAACTACATTCTACCTCCTCAAAAAGCAAAGAAGTGGTTCATTAGGTATAACCAAATCATTCCAATAGGCAAAACCAGAAGGCTCCAGCACAACTTCCTTCATCTTTGGGGAGAAATCAATGATCTTTTTCAGATTCCTGCCCTCTCAACTTATTACTGTTATGTTCAGTACTAAAAGTTCACATGCCATTTAATCTAGAGAACGCCGATTAACTTCCTCTACCTCCTTTGTACTAGGGAGGCAACACAACAGTTTAGAAAGCTCTCTTATTCTGTACCTCCAGCTGAAGTACCAGCAGTGCCGCCACTGGGAAGACTAGAAGTCATCTCTGGTGCTGCAGAGGGCTGGCTGTTGGAGATGCTTGGAGCTGCATCAGAGGCCTGCTCTGAGGTAGACGTACTAGAACTGTTACTGGAAGCAGAACTCACGACCTGTGGCTCCACTCTAGCTGACGTGGTTGGCACAACTGTCGGCTCTAGCGAAACAAAAAAGCTTTCATGTTCTTTAAGCTTTAAAACCTGCTGGGGTTTTTTATTGTTGTTGCTGGTTTTTAATTATTTTACAAGAAATTCTCGATTCTGGTCTTGCCAGATGCTAAGAAAGTCGGAACACAAAAGCCTGACAGGTACAAAATACAAAAGTTAATTCTGTTTTACTCATGTGTGGGAAAAAATTAAAATTATCTTTTTTTTCTTTTTTCTTTTTTTTTTTTTTTAAATCAACTCAAATTTTAAGAATTAATATAAAATCAATTCCCAACCAAATCTGACATATCAAGTTTATTTACTGAATAAAATACTACTAGAAAGGAAATTAAATTACTTGGTACTTTATGATGAAAACACTTGCTGAATTCTTTCATAAATCCACAGACAAACTACTCTATGATTAAGTATTACCCTTACCATTTTTTTGATGCCTACAAAGTGCAGAAAAACTTTTAGATAACTAACCAACAGCATAACAACATCTAAACTAGCAGTACTACTTTACAAACTTCTATCATTCTAGATGCATAGTAGTAAAGGCTATAGCAAGATAAACTTGGTTTCTAGCCTCAATATGCATTAAAAGCAGATTCATTAAATCAGCATTCGAGACTTCTGTTAAAAGTACATACGTGTTCATTTTCCATATTGTAAAGGTAATAGTTGGCAACATATTTAATTGGATCCAGGGAAATACACCAAACACTTGATAAATCTTGTTCTCTACTACACAATTGTAAACAGGTTAAAATTTAAAAAGATGCTTCGTGGCAGAATGCAAATTCAGTTTTGAAAAAGTCTGCCTTTGACTGTAAGTTAGAAATTTCTCTCTAATTACTGACAAGGCAATGACATGACTAGGAATACGAGATACCATAAAAGGGAATATCATCAGAAACAGCTCAGTTTTTTTTAGTAAAAACGTCTGCATGGATATCAGAAAAAAAAAAGCATCAAGACACTTCAAATACTTCTCTTACACAAAGTTTCAAAATAAAATATGACTAGTTTTCAAGATTTCTCTCTATATCTAGCAGGTATATCAGCAACTGAGCGAGCAAGGGAATAAACATATCTCCCTTCTTGCAAGTCTTCAAACTCATCACATTAAAAAAACATGATCTGATACCTACATTTAAATTCCTTTGGATTTTAATGTGGCATTCCAATATACTAATTTTATTTAAAGGAAAACATTTTGGGAGAAACGTATTAATGTTTAAATTCAGAAAAAAACAGCAAGTATATAGGACACGTATAGCCTAACATTGGTATGTGATCACACAGTGCTCGAGACTGGATGCTAATACATTCTGAAAGCAATCCTGCAGTCAGACAATTCTCAATTCTATCAGCCTCAATCACCCTGCTAGCCTGTTACTGTTTTGACTCACCATCAGCAATACAGACAGTTCTGTTTCTCCCCCCTAAAAGGCAGTGGGCTTGGTCAATCTCAAACTACTACCTAAGAGAAACTTAATTTCAACACACTTCACAGACATTAATCCAGGAAGACAGATGGAGATATGATCCTTATGCTCATGGAAGTAGCTAGCAAAGTTTTAAGACCAGCATCTTTGAAGACATCAGTAAAGTTATGATAAAGTGCATAGCTGCCTTTTAACAGTGTTAATTCAGAATTTTTATCATTTTATACTAGTTCATGTGTGAAATTTGATGCCTAAACCCAAAAATAATATCCCTGAAATTCTGGAAGACTCATCTTAGAAAGGTATTTCCTCGGGGGGGTGGGGGTGGCAAAACCAGCTAGTCTTAAATATACACATTACAGAAGTTCATTCAGCCATCATCTTTTTTACAAGAATTTGGTTCCTCAATTTAAGACTAAATTCTACAATTTGAGTTTAAAGAGTAAATTAAAGCAATAGACACCTATTCCCCTTCAATGATAGAGCTGTTAGGATATTTCACAGTAAATCCGTAAAGAAAAGAATCTGTAAATCAACCCATCCTCTTCCTTAAAAACCCTCAAACCAAAACCAATTCCAAACCCTTCCAACTCTCCAACCCACCCCAAAAATCAAGACAACTTGAACAATAAGATATTGCAAGATACTAGCTTGCAATACACACAGGTACAGAACAACAACAGGACAAAACTTCTGTTAAACATTAAAAGTAGCATGCACCCAAGAAATCCCCAAAACCACCACCACCAACAACAAAAAAATAAACTTGCAAAGATGTACATGAGCTTTAGTTTTTCCTTTTCAACTTTTGACAATACCTGGATTTTCAGCAGGAATAGACTTATTAAGTGCCAGTAGGTTTTAACGTTAGGAAACAATGAAACGTTACAGCTTCAGAAACCTAACATGCTTTACTAGTTTGGGGTTGGTTTTGGGTTTGTTTTTTTTTTTTTTCCTTAAAATTWTTTTTACTCCAAGTCCTGAAAGAACAGTAACTATTCCAAAGCATAAGCAGCGATAGATTTTCCTTTTATAGTGCTGTACTGAAGTAAGTGCATATTTTTAAAGAAGTAGTTCCAACCTGTTCTGTAATTTCTGCCTGGTGAGTCAGCCCTCAGACACACACCCAAGTCTGTTTTGGAAGAAAAATTAGATCTAGTAGATCCACTGGGAATGGCTAAACTTTTAATTTTAAAAGGAAGGCCGCAAGAGGATTTTCTGACAGGCTTGGAAATTAGTTTGTTTAGAATTGAGACTTTTTCATAGAATGGTATGTTATAACCGATGCAATTAATTCCACTCCCCTTACACTGATCATCCTGCTTCTGAAAAAGGAAGAGATTTCTCAGACCAATGCAACTTACCATCTTCGTCCACTGTAAGGTCCACTACTTCCGCTGCATTCTGTCTCAGTGGCTGTATGACTGTGGAAATCCTACTGCGGTTCCGCTGTTCTTGAGGTCGTACAGCATGAGAACCAGAGCTTTGTCCCCAGTGTGATCTTGTGTGTCCAAGAGTTGAACGAGACCTTAAAAAAGGTAATACCATAAGTATTGACCTAAATTTTGCCATTATTAAATTTTTCTCCTCACTGTTTGAGAAGCTATTTGAAGTAATTTTTTTTTATTATTAGAAAAGCATTTTGTTATGTTGAAATACCCCACTACTCCGCATTCACTAGATGTGTACTTACAAACATTACTGCAGCCTTTACCAGATAACATAAGAGCAAATACCCAACAGGTAGAGTTTAAAGGTCTTTAAACCACGTTCCTATGAAATACATACAGGTAACTTATAAAAAAATTCACTGTGAAACCCTACAACTGCAGTCAGGCAGCAATTATATCTGATGCTATGTTTTAACTTTGTTAATAGTAAACGAAGAGTCTCCAAATCCTGTACTATTCCTATGCAGTCTGAAACAGCAGATCTACGAATGATGACAAAAGTGTAAAGACAATAAAAATTTGTAAACATTAAGTTCTTTTGCATGTTAACTTGTGACAGAATATTTTCAGAGGATAATTTCTACACTTTAATTTAAATTTCAAAAATGTCCTAGAAGTGCAAAATCTCTGGACTTTCTCTCTTGAATATTATTCCCCCCCCGAACACAGCTTTGTGTAACACTTAATTAAATGAAATGTGGCTTGAGGAGAGGAAATCGTAAGCCTGTAACCATACCTAAGGAAAGGGATGGTTTTATCTCTGTTGTATAACACTTGGCACCCATTCTATTCAATTTAGCCATACAAACCCAAACACTCAAATCAACAATGCTTTGGAGTTTAAGTTAAGAGGATACTATCTCTAATTAAGGGAAGAATATTCTTACAATATTGTATTTACCAGTTCACTCTCAAAAACCTTTGACTCTCCAGTATCTACATAAATCATGTGGCTCTTATTTTCCAATTTGGAAAAACAATGTACCCAGACTTCAGAAATTGAGAAGAGACAAATGCGAAGAAAAGGGAATGACTTCACTAAAACCAAACAAAACCCACTGCACAAATCACCATGGAGCTCAGTCTACATTTCTGTTCTCTGTAACTCACTAACAAAGATCAGTATATTTTCCTGTAGTGCAAAAAGCATGCTCGCTGCAGTCTTCTCAACTGGCTTACACTTCAATTCCACTTCAGTAGTCACTGTAATTTAAAGATTGAGTTGGTTCAAAAAGGCACATTTTCTTTAAACTTTGGATTTACATAATGTCCAAATTGATTTGTGTGTGTCCTACTAACACTCCAGAATGAAATTTACCTCCCAAACCCCTTTAAAAACTTTACTATTACTCTCTGGTGACCCAAGGTGCACTTTGGTAATACAAGGAGAGGTTAAGGTCTCACCTCCTACTTCATCTTCCCCTCCCCTTCAGTTAACTAAGAGTTAAGGTTCATGGGAGCACCTTGGGTTTGGTAGTAAAGGAGAGGAGAAATTAGCTGTGGAAGGGTATGCAGGATCGTCAGTGTTTACTTCTCTTACAGGAACTCCAGCTTCATATCAAAACCAGTGCAATACCTACTACATCCATATTTTTTGTTTTTCAATGCAAGCCGTAAATTCAACAATAAGAAATTTCTTTGGATTTCTTCTTGCACAAAAGAACAAGCAAACAACATGACAAAGCATCAAACTAGAGATGAAGAGAAATAAGGCCTAGCATACAACTGTACAGTGAGCTAATACTCTTCAAGAGTTTTTGAATGAGGTATGATTTCAAGCAAAGATGGAGGTGGAAACAAAGGACTACTGAATAGAAAAAAATCTTAAAGTTAGAGGTCTGGGTCTTTATTTCCTTGTTATGATTAAATAAGACATTATTCTGAATGACTAATGAATATGTTAGCTATATGGTGCTGTGTATATTCAGTCTGTGGCTGAGTCCATGTAATTTCAAAGTGACTAGGTTAGTCCACCTCTGAAGTATGTATGACCAAATTGTTTAGTCCATTTAATTCTAAGATGACTCTCAACCAGATCTTAATAGCTTTTTCTTAATCAGAAAAGGATCGTCAGTGAAGGCTTCATAGCATTTTGACAGATACTATCTATCTCATCCTCCTAGCTATGATTCCAGCTGCTACACTGCTGCTTGAGACTGCAGTTTAGTTTACATCAAAGATTTACTTTCTTTATGCTTTGAAAGTGGCCCTGTCTTGATGGAGAAGGGAGGAGGGAATAATCATCAGTACGTAACAATTTCTTGATGGAATGTGGTGCACTGGCCAAAATGAAGGACATGAAGGAAGAAACTAAGACATGGATTTCTGTATGTAATTTTCTCAAACCTGAGACTGCGTGCAACATAAGAAAAAGCGACAAATTTCTATATGCATGTGATCAAGTGAGGATTCAACATACTACCAACTGCATCCCACCAGCAACCACTCAGAAAACAAGCAGAAGAGCATTAGCATCTTGATTTCACAAGGCAAATAAAAACCAGACAAATAATTAACCAGCCCTGGTAACAAAAGAACCAACAACGGGATGCAGTCATGAAGTTTTTGGGTAATTTCTTGGCTTAAATTATGAGTAAGATTTTTGGGTCTGCAATTCTTAGTTGTGGGATAAATTCAAAGAAACTGCAGTTTAACAATTCCCACTGAAAGTGTTTTTCTAGAGACAAATGATTTTCACTGGGTTTAGTAAGTTTCAGACTAGTTTCTTCAGGAATGAATGAAAGTAAGGAAGTGTTTTTCACGAGCATTCTCCTCCTTACTTCTAGAAGAAAATAAGTGGCTATCCCCTGGACAATTTTACATTGCTGCTACTGACAAAGTATACTACGTGTGGTTTAGGATCAAGCACTATGTATTCATTGCTGAGCAATAGTGTCCCATTACTGCCTTTTCCAGAGTCCACTGGCAGTTTTATCAGATCTTCTTACTTCTAGGAAAATAGAAATCATCAGAGTAGGATTTCACTAACAGGGTGGAGGAGCATGACAAGAAATAAATGCTGGGGGGGGGGGGGGAAGAATTCTTAAAGCCCATACAATATTACACTTAAGACAAGAGACAGCAAAGCTTAAAAGCGAGCACAAAATTGTACTATTTGCTGTCATGACAAGCAAGGGGGGACCTGTAGAGTTACCCAAAAAGTCTGGCTGAAGGCACTGCAGAAAGAAACCCTTTCTCTCGCACAGCTCTAGCTCTCTAAAGCTTTTTCTTTATCTTCTCCCCATTCAGCATTACTACCTTTTTCTTTGAGAGGATTTTCCTTCTTGGAACATTCCATTTCTATGTTCTTTATCCATTCCCTGTCTTCTCCTGCCCACAACACATCAATAATAGTGAAAGATGATCTCATGTCCACTAACATGCTCCTGGTTCTACATCACAACAGATGCTTTGCCTCAACATTTTCAACACAAAACTAGTTTTTTTGTCTCTAGCTTTTCCAAGTCTAAACACAAATTTTGAGTTTCTAAGGGACCCAGGTGTGTTGTCTGGAGAATGCTGGCTTCCTTCTTTCTTCCAGTAGTTTTCTTCTCTCCCACAAAAAAATTTGTATGACTGAACAGAGGATTCAGGAAGAGACAGATTAAACACTTCATGAATTTTCTTTCCTTCTTTCTGATCTTCAGTACTAAAATGCCCAGTAAGCTTGTATGCACACTCAACCATCAGCTGACCTTCAGGTATTAGCAAGTTCATTCATACAAAAAACCCCCTGTATTCAAGTGCATAAATTCCTTTCAAACTAAGTTTCACCTGTAAATTGTAAATAAATTAAAATATTCCTATTATCTATGCATGGCCACTTGTTTAAAATATTTTTTTAAAAATAATGCTTTTTATCTTCCATTTAGGAAGGCAGAGAAACCAGCTTTAACATGCTTAAATATCCCAACCATAGATTCTTACCACAGCTTAAATTTAGAGCCTACTATTAGATTAATCTTTTATTTAGTAAGGTCAAGATTAACACTTCAGAATTTTAAGGTTTTTGAAATTGTCAGGTGTAAAGTTGCAACTTCCCTGCAGAATGCTTTGTATAAAGACAAATGTCGAAGTGACAGCCTCCAAAATTTTAAGTAAACTTTTTCAAATCTACAATCTTCTTCACAACTATTAATTTGCATTCTGTAAGTCTATATATTACTATGGGGATATACACTCCTACTCAACTAATAATTGAGTTTTGAAAAAAATATGACTCTTAGTTCTAGAGTATTCAATGTATATAATAAGCATTCAAAAGCTTAGCTTCAGATTTCACAGAAAAAAGCTAGCAGTACTATGAAGTGTCAAGAGGCATCTTCATTTTTGCATTTCTGATTTGACTTTTTTTGTTACTTCCATCCAAAACCACACTTTTGCCTTTTAAAAAAAATACAGTAACCTCGCTCATCTATACAGAAGTTACAAAGAAAAAAAGTAACCATTTATTTCGCTCTGAACAGTATTCTGAGTTTGGTAAATAACCTTCATAATGTTCAGTTTGCTTACACAGCATTTATATTTATAATTTTATACTAAACTATCATGTAGATGTCCAAAAGTTGCCTTTGATCCTTACATTGTGGTTGGCAAAACTAATATGCTTAAAACGCAGGACAACCTGCACAGGAAGTACTCTATGTTCAAAGACTAGTTTAGAAGTTCCTGACATTTCAGGCTCAAGATTTGAATTTAAGGCTCTTCCTCCTCATAGCAAGCTTCCTTTCTTACTGTATTTTTTTTTTTAAAACGTAGAATCAGGACTTTTTCCAATACAAAATAAAACTCAATTATTTCTTTAATCTTCTCAAAAAGTTTTCAGCTGAACATTTTCAGTGATGTCTTTTCTCAACAGTTGAGAGCAAGTACAGTGAACAGTTAAAGAGCAAAACTTAATTTGACCATTCTGTTATGATCTTAAAAAAAATAAATAATCAAATGCCTTTGAGAAATCTGCATGTCAGAAGGTCTAACAAACTGAACAGGCCAAAAATTTAAGTTCACCAGAAAGTGCCCTTGGTTCAATCTCCTTCTCACTTAAGTCACTGGTAAAGACACCACTGACATCAATAAAAATGAGGGGGGCGGGGGTTGCTGCTGCCATTTTGGCTGTAGCATTGCAGAAGGTAAGGGAAGAACGAACTAATTTTTTCAAGTCTTTTTCTTATTGATGCTAGGAAGAGAGAAAGCTGTTTATTTTTTAAAAGCATCCTATCTGTCTTTAATCAGGTTTGAATTAATGTTCTATAAGCACAATCACTTTCATCTAGCCTCATCTTTTTACCCTTTAAAGCTTTACATGCAAGTTATAAGCGGCTAAAGCATTAACTTGATCTAGCTCAAGTCTTTTCAAGCGTACATGTTGTTTCATAAGTTTTAATGACTATTCTCAACAAATACATTTATGTGGATAAATCAACTATTTCTAGAAACGTGTTTCTAATTGTCTCAAGACAGAGCATCTGTTGATTCTGCAGCTTTTGTTTTCTTTTAAACAGAAGGAAATAGAAACATATTGTTGAAGAAATTAATTTTTTAAAAGTTGATTTCTCTCATCTCTCCCCACTTCCTCTTTGCTATAGATTTGGGCTGCATATTTTTGTGAGTATGACATTCTTTGTGTGTCAGAGTTTAACAAAAAATTTAGTTAGTTCCACGTGCTCATGAAATCTACATTATGCATGCATTTGTCTTAAACATAAAATGGGYTTGTTCAATGTGATATTTATTCCAATAAAAGTGATTTTTGCAGGAAAACTTGTCTGTTATTTTAAATTTAAAATTGCATTAGTGAAAGCACTATCTGATGACAAACAGATGGAATGTTTTCATAATTTACTGCCTATTGTTCCTTTGTCATTATTTTATAAAAAAATGGATAGTCATTCTTCATATTCTACCATTTTGTCTTCATGTTCACAAATATAAAAACATACGTAATAGGCAGCCATCTCCAACAGTCCCATGCACATGCCAATTTCAAGTTTTCTTCTTCAAGGAACTCCACTTTAATAGATTCTGCAAAATCTGACAAATATGGAACAAAACTTCTAGAGAGGCATGGAAGAACAGGAAAGCATACACAGCAGCAGCTTCAAAAAAGTAGGATGCTTTCCTGAGAAATGCTCAGCTCATCTCTAGATAGTCAGCTCAGCCTAAACTTGCTCTCTCTAGGATCTCACTGTACAGCTTTGCTTCCCCAAAATTCTGCCGATCAGTCACGCTAACTACAACCACCTCAACAATTCCAGATTAGTTGAATTGTCAAGCTTTGGCAAAGCTGTGGTTTGGGTTTTTTTATTTGTTTCTTTGTTTGGGGTTTTGTTTTTTTGGGGCTTTTTGTTGTTTGGGTTTTTGTGGGGTTTTTTGTTTGTTTGGTTTTGTTTTGTGTTTTGTTTTGTGTTCTTTTTGTTTGTTTGTTTGGTTGGTTTTGGCTTTTTTAAATAAAAAATGCATACTATGCACCCTGGTTAGAATTTCTGTGACATTACCTTATAGGCTTTTAATGATACAGAGTCTTGTGACAAACTTGGAGTCAAGCAAAATTGTATTAATACAAAGAGATGCAAGTCTCACCTGTAGCTTTCACCAACTGTGACAATCTCCACTTCACTATCTGTTGAGGTAACATTTATTTCTTCATTAGCAGTGACCTGGGGAGTGGAGGATGCTTCAATCACCACAACATCTTCATCAATACTTCCTGATAAGGAAAAAGGAAGAAGAAAGTTTGTATACTTCATCTATCTTACGAGCTGTCATTATGAGAGACTGTTTTTTTCCTACACTTAAAATACATGTAGGTAGAGAATTTCATGGTATATGTCAAAACTTTAGGTGCAACTGTCAAATACATGACCTAATTATTAAAGGTAGCAATTCTGCTGTAAATATTGAAGTAAAAAAAAGGAAGGAGACAGAAGATGTTGCGGGGATGGGAGATATGCAAGCTTACATTCCTATCATGTATTGGAAGCAATTATGGCAAATTTTATTAGCTGTAACACCAAAGAAATTCAGTCATTTAATATAAAAACAAAATAAACTTTCAAACTAGCAAAACAGTGGTGGTTTGTTATCATTAATAGCTTTATTTTTTTTATGTTTTTGTAGGGTCTCAAGGCTAAACAGTGGCAACAGGAGAAAAATGATGCACCAACTAATATATGTTATTTATTTCTACAACAAAACGAAGATCACAAATCCATTGGTGTTTATAAACGTCTTTACATCTACACTTTCAGTGGCATTCACAATCGAATACTAGACAGACTAAGTTAAAATGAAACTACCAATGGTGAAGAACAACAACCAAAAACCCACAAAAACAATTTAGAGAGAAGTTTTGATCGGAAACAATTTCTACTTCAGGAAGAATGATTAAAGTGCCAGCCTAATACCCAGACACATGGAAATACTTCTTTACAGCTGTAATACTGACAGTGACAAGTTTGAGCTATCTAGAATACTTAAATTGAGCTATGGATTATTCACTATAGTAATACCACTGAGCACAAAAGAACTTACCAGGTAAATAAGCTAGATAGCTTAGAAATAGCAAATTACCATTTTGAGATTTGCAAATTTCTTCAAGAAAAGTGCTTGAAGAATTTGGTCTCATTCAAGTCAATACTTAAATATTGTATGGACTGACTGTTCTCAGCTGCTCTACCCAATGACAAGGTGGGGCAGATTATTCCCCCACCCACCCACCCCCCAGTATCAACATTTTTATGTTTTGAAAAAAACAAGTTGCATTACTTATTTTCCAATGTCCTTTGCTTGTTTCTGGTCATACTTATCCCAGAAAGACTGGTGCCTGAGATGGAAAGAGCGATGCTTCCAAATACTGGTATTCACCAAATTCTCACAATTGGAAGTAATACGTGACAAAATTAATTCTCAGAACTCGCATGAAAATTTTACGAAAAACTGAAAATGTTACAGAGTCTAAAGAACAGTGTCACATGCTAAAATTGAAAATACAGAGAGGCCAATTACTCGAAGTGAAAGAAAGGCAGCTAAAGTCATCATCACTTTCAGAAGAATGGAAATGTCATGCTTTTGACATCTTGCAAATCATGGGCAAATAAGCAACAGCTTCCTTACACAAAACTGTGTTAGCTGCTTCCCAGACAAAACCAGCTAGCCAAGCAGCTGGTGAAAGGTCAGTTAGAAAATACCCAACTATTTTTCCCCTATCTCTGTGCTTCTAAACATTCACTTCTCTGAACTACAGTAAGTTTGAGAGCACTCCTGGGAGTCCACATGTCCTCAGGCTCAATATTTATTGAAATTTATGACAGGTGCAAAAGCAGGAAGATTTAGGCTTAAGTACGATCTCATTACTTCTGAAAATAAACAGCACCTCCTTGAGGACAAAATCATATGCCATGTAATTCCAGTGTGCATCTCTACCTAAATTCTGACACAAGCTTACCTCATGAAAACCAAAGCGAATTCTCAACTGAGTATCTACACAATTCAGATATGCACCTTTGTCATGGTTTGAGAGTTCATTTTACTTAATTCTTTTTTTAAGCAAATCTTGAGTCAAGATGTGATTTTACACACTATACGAGTCAGACTGTAGAAACCATCAGGACTGTTACTGGATGAACAGGTTTCATGACTTCCAAAATAATAAAGAAAATCTTTAGGAAAATAGTCAAAGTTGCTATAAGTAGGATATAGTGTAGACATAGTTCAACCGTATGCTATTTCCTACTGCTCATGCTTTCTACTAGCACCCTCCCAAGACAAAAGCACAAACTGATTGGGATTTCATCCCATGAAGTGCTTTCCTATACAAGAAGCAAATAATACACACTTTCTTCAAAATGAAGCAGAAAAATAACTCCTCTAAACTATGTAAATATTTGTAAGGCATTTAATAAGATCATATCGCTAGGAAAAAACTATGAATATAAGTTACGATCATACACAACTTTGTACCCCCCTTTAAATAAAAAGATAAAAAGAGCTTTCAAGTGAGTTCTGTTAGAAGCACACCAAGGGGAAAGGTACATGTATGTGAACTTCACTTATTTTAAGAACATTGCAGTAGTTTGGAGAACAGTATATAGAAATTAGACAATCGTCTAATACAAACTGGTTTCATTACATTTATCTGAACAATAAAAAGTCAGCTGAATAGCAGAACTTCAATAACATACGTAACACTGAACAAATGTTCATAATCCTCATCAAGTAGCTCTTCCATAATTAGACACTAGCCATAGAGCCGATAGTACTAAGTGGTATGAAAACCCGATCTTTCATTGTCAGCAGGATTTACTGCTTCTTCTTTGCCTCTCCTCATACATTACTACAAGGAAGAGAACACAGTTTTTGAAACATCACAAACAAAAGCGCACCAGTTTATTCTGATTTAGACAAGCTCCTACAAAGCAGAGCAAAGGACAGTGTTAAAACAGAGAAATAATCTGCCAAATTGAGGTCTCAGAGGACAACCTCCTTGACAGGCTGACAGGAATACAGGGTGCTTGCAGCACATGAGCAGCAACACAGCTATCAAGGAGAGCCCCCTGAAACTTCAGCAAGCCCATATATAAGGGATTTATCCTAGCATTAGAGTATTTCATTTCCAAGGCAATTAAGAATTAAAACTGTACCAATACTGAAGAACTAGTGAAATTTAAAATGTCTTTTTGAATGTTCTGTAGTATCAAAGCTGGGGAAAAAAAAAAAAAAGTTCTCTGCCAAATGCACTTAAAATTCAAGTCTGCTGGTTTGAACTACTCCAAGCCTAATCCTAGCAAAGCCATGATGTTTTGCAGTTCCACATAATGTAACTTTGTGGATTAAGTTAGTGTCTGAAGGTGAACTTTACTGGTATGTCAGTCGGAATAGTTCAAGATGGTTGACTTGAATTTTAAGAGTGCACAACCTTGTAAAGCAGAAGGAAACTTTCTTTAGTGAGATGACTGACATGCAGAAATAAAACAAATGGATTTTCAGAGGTGTTGCTATATTGTTTCTGAAAACATTTGCTCAAGAGAATTTTGAGGCACTCAAATGCCTCAAATATTTACCACATACATAACTCTTAGGAGCCATCTGGTGAATCCAAGGCTACACATTACCAGTAAACAGCTGAACATACCTTTAAGGTGTCTACATCTTTAGATCTACTTGGGAATATACTTGGTATATATACACACACCTGTAAAGTAAATTTCTTAGGAAGGGCATAAAACCAACAGAATTTGATATTTCAGTAAATCCCAGTTCTAATGTACTGCACAATTTACAAAACATACCAACAGCCAAGGAAAAAAAACACAACAAACCAAACAAAAAATCTAAATCCAGAAATATACCAGATGACAAAATACTTGCACATCTTTCTCAGTATTACTTTTCACCCTGCAGTCCACTACACAGGATGCTTTTTATATAGTCCACCATGACAAGGTGTACTTCATTTATTTGCTTTTATGCACGTACCAGTCACTGACCAGTCATCTTCTGTCTGGAATGAACTTCAAGAAAATTTGATCTTACTTGAAGTATAAATATGAATACCTTACTCATCAATGTATCATCTAAATGATTGACCCTGTAAGAGAACAGCTAAATGAGTATAATGAGAGTGTTACTATACTAATCCTATACTCCTTGAAAGTAATCTCCCTTCAAGGAGAAGAGTCACTGGACTGTTAGCAGCAAAGTAGTTATGCAGATCTATGAGAGGTATTTTGTACTACTCTCCGCGTAATACCTATGGCTATAAAACAAACAGAAAATTATCCTCCTACAGGTATATACTACTACTCTCTGTCATCTCCTGAATAACAAAACGCAGCAAGCAAATCATACTCTAGTTGTTTGTGACTACATTAGCCTTCGGGCTACCACTGAAAGACTCATTCTACATTTTAAATGATCTGGTTAAAAACAAAACTTCTTCTGAAAATTACAGCAAGAATTTTATTAGTTTCCACTGAACTTTGGTTTTATCCCTACTCACATCCACAAATAATATTTTATAGCGCATGCAAAACACCAAATTTTAGTTTGCAAGTTTTGCATATCCCAACAATTCAGACCCATCAACAGCAGTTAGTAATCAGGTTTTGTACATGACTAATAATCTGTAGCTTCTTTACAGAAGCTTCTCCCCTCTCTTTTAAAAGCTTGTTTTATGATAGAAACCTAGTGCTTAGCCAACCTAGGGGAAGGGATAAACCACACTGGCTTGAATCCAAATTTGAACATGCTCAAAACAATAATCATCCCTTAAAAAACAAAATACTCCCTCCTCTAGGCCCTAAATCACAAAGACAGTAAATCTGTCAGATTAAAGTACTTTATTAAGCAGAATATAACTTTTAAAATAATATAATACAATACCGCGTAGTCCAATATTTAGATCAGTAAATGAGGATCATTTTTGCCCCAGAAAGCTGTAAGATTATTTCAGAACTGTAACTGCTAGGTACTGTTGATAGACCACATGCAGTTCTGGTAAGCAAGTTTTAGAATCAAATACTTTAATAATCCAGAATTTATAAGCAAGAGACTAAGCTTTGCACAGTATAACATGTATAATATATATAATTATACTCTGTGTATAATATATATAATTATACTATTACTTAACTCTGAAAGATCATGGCGTAACTCAGAGATTAATCAATCGTCATCAACACAAGTACCCCACCATGGACATAAATAACACTGGTATAATACCCAAATTTATGTTTGACTGATTATTGTCCTTCCTGGAGGGTATTTTACATCTATTTTGCAATTAACATGGGGTTTAACTAGTTTAAATATTACATGTAAGATAGTGAAGGACTTTTACAATACACAATTTCAAATGAGACAGTCTGACAAGCCATAAGTGAAAACAGAAGAGATTTAAAATAAGCAGTCAAGTTCCAGTGACAGAGATGACTTATTTTGAGTTCCAAGCTTTCACTGGATCAGACCAAGGGCCCGCTGAGGCCCTCATTCTCTCTGCCAGCTGCAGCAGGCAAAACTATGCAGTGAGAGTAGAAAATCCAGGCTACAATCTTTAACTGAAACCTCTCACACCACCCAGCATCCACAACAATGTTACAGATGTCAGAGAGCACTTTCTTGTCTATCAGTTGCTCATGGACAGCTGCCAGTAAGTGTGTCTAATCCCTTTTTGAACTTGCTGAACTTGAACTGTTCCTCTACAGCACCTTGTGCTGGTGAGTTCAAGATAATTACCTGGATAGTAATTCAGCTTGAAATGGATAAAGTAGTAATATCCTACTAGTGTTAATGAGTACTCCCTTCTTCAACTTTCAAACGTCTTGAACTAGGTGTGACTGGTACCCCCTGCTCCCAACCCCTGGTAATATGGTTAGCATAACTAATGCCATTTTATGAGGCAAGCAGCCATTCTCTTGACCGAGCGGGTCACGTATTCGTTCCCTTTCCCTTCATTCTCAGGCTCTGAAGGTCCTATGAACCAAGTAGACAAACCAAACAGATTTCTTCTTCCCCTCCCTATCAGCCTCAAGATTCCTGGGTACCAGGACGATTACTCCCTTCCTTGCCGGCCTTGAAGGTCCCAGGCACCCAGCCAACCAGGTGTTGTTGATGACCCCGTCACAGAACAGGGAAGCATAACAGCACGCAGAGCACGGTCTATAAAATCAAGCAGTTATAAGTCCTAAGTGGACCAGAACTGCTGCTGGACAGTGAGACCCATGACCCCCCGCTGGCCAGGGATGCCCCCACCATCGTCTGCTTCCTCCAAGGATTAAGTGAGTGACTCATATTCCTCTATACGATTTCCGAGTCTAGATTATGATTGTTATATTGGTACAGCAAACCACATATTAAGATTTGACCTGATCTGCAGAGGGTCCAGGCGATTAGAAATAATAAGTTAAATTGTATTATAAATTCAGGTGATTAGAAATAATAAGTTAAATTGTATTATAAATTCTGTATTATGCTTACAGATTGTACTATATGGATTCTGCTTGTAGAAATCCTGTGCCATTCTAATCATAAATTCTGTGCTATACTAATCATAATATCCTGCTAAGAAAATGAAGCTTTAATTGTAACTACGATTTAGTGCCGTCATCATTCTGCCAAGGATCCCTAGAAGAACTGTCTGTCCCCTTAGTGTCATCGGGTGACACTAGGTTAGAAGCCGACAGTTTTTCTGTACCTGAGACTTATTTGGAATATACTTTCCAAATTATGCTGTGCACGATGGGAGAAATTTTCAAAACATACAAATTGCTTAGGAGTCTGCACCCTGGTGGAAAACACAGTCAACAACTAGAATTTAGGGGATCTTGTCCAACTGTGAGTGAGCCATGCTAATATGGGCTAATCCAAAACTCTACTGACTGTTCTTAACCAAGCACATAAATCTTAGTCCTATCAGCAATGCTACAGCAAGCCAATTCTAAAAGTAGCATCTTTTCAGCACAGAAAGCTGCAGTAGCTACAGGGAAATGCTGAAGTGAATTCCACACTAACTTATTACTGTAGCTATTTAAAGCTCCAATTCACAGCAGATAGATATAGCAACAATGGTTAATGTCGGCTGCTCACAAAACCAGGTGCTTCTTTCCTCACCACTTCCCAGTTCTTCCCCAACCCCTCTCTGGTAAGAGGCATGGTAGAAAGGAATCAAGGTATTAACTTCCTTGTCCACTAATGCTATTGAGATAAAAGCTCTGAATTATGAGCTACATCAGTTACTGTGAGAAAAGGAGTGCACGCTGTAGTTTTAGGAGGGATTAAGTAACTGAAAAATAATCAACTCTAACAACAGGCAGCTCATTTCCACTTAATATATGTTTATCTTGAACCTGTTAAAATAATCTGAACATGATGTGGTATATGTTCAACATTTTCACCAGCTTCTGGCTTTTAAAATATCGGATGTCTATATTCAACATTTTTGGGAGACAGACAACAAATATGTTAGAGGAATCAAGAGGACGATAGCGAATAAGCTCATTCTAAGCAGCTTTGAACAAAAACTGGAGCAGTTTCTCATCAGCATTACATTCTAAGGAAAGAGGCAAGGCCTGTCTAGCATTAGCTGCTCAAAAATATAAAGTAACATGTCAGACCCTGAAGGAATTAAGTGCTATTAGGTGAACAGTTTATGACAATGCAAAATTCTACCCAGGTTTTTTTATAACAACAGTTTCCCATTTCCCGGGGTTCAGCTTTACTGCCAAATCAAAGTATGTGAGGCTAAAAACTTGTTCCAATTTTAGCTTTTGCTAGATTTCCCTCCACAGATTGGCTGTCTCCAAATGGCACCCCCAGCCCTTTAAATCCAAGCTGAAAATCAAATAGCTGTACAAGCATATCAGAAAATTTGCATTACAACATTAGAGATCCAATTACAGTAAAAGTTGAAGTTTTGCCACCTTTGACAAGGAAAGTCAAAAGAAGATTATCTCTATAGGTGTGTATACAGGTCCTCCAAGGGTCAGAGAAAAGTTTCTGAGCTACCTAAACAAAACACAGAATCAAAATTTGTGCTTCATAGCAAAAATGTTGCAGCTTGCAGTCATTTTAACTGTAAGCCCAGTATTTCAATTAAAACCAATTGACCAACATTCAGATTAGAATATATACCCCTGAAAGCACTTGCACCTTCAACTGTAACTGTATCATTAAACTACACACAGTTGTTTTTACATTGCCCTTCTGCGCCCAACTCTCCTCTGTCTCCTGAATGAGCTTCATCTGGTCATCCTGGATTTAATGAGGACAACTACCTTTTACGGCAAACAGTTGGTAAAGCAATATAATCTATTCCCAGGTGTCAGGATTTCGTACTTGTTCAATACTCTCCCACTCCCAAAGCACAAAGTTCCACCAGAAGAATAGCTGAAGCCCTGATAGAAAAGGACAAGGAGGAAAAACCCTATATAGTGTTGTTTCGGGGTTTTTTGGTAAAGGTTTTGTTAAAAAACAAAACAAAACAAAAAACCCACAACCAAAAAAAAAACCCAAACCCCCAAACAAAAAAAAACAAACAAAACCCAAAAAAACTCCCACACATCTCCATTCATACAATTTTCCAAAAACAGTGAAGTTAGTTTTATTAAATACAGGAACTAACCTACTAAACACTTCTTTGGTTAAAAAGATCTGTTACTTTAATTTCTCACAGTAATCAGAAAGAAACATTTTCCAGAACAGTATACACTAATTAAATTTACTGGTTCTTTAAATACTGTATCTTTAGATAAATATCAACATTCAAAGCAAACAAATATTTTGTGGCATAACCTTAATATAAATTGCTATTAAGTAGGCTACAAGACTAATCACATCACTTTGATGCCTGCTTATTAAAAAATTCAGTTATTACCGTATCTTTTTAAATTGTATTTTCTTTTCTGATTATTATTATTCTCCTCCTTTCTTAAGTCTATCCTCTAGTACTTTTACATATATGCTGCCGGCCTCATATTCTTAGCAGAAGTTCTTTGTCCTTCAGTATATTCTGTAATTTCAGCAGATGCATACGTAACCTTCACTTGCCAATCTAGAGCAAAAAAATTCTTCCCTAACATTAACAGGCTAGTGTAGCATTACTAGCAATACAACCCTTTCCTCACATAGAAACACCATCATGCTTGCTCACTACACAGAGAAGTTGCATAGCTATTTTGCCAGCTGGCCCCATTTCTGTCCCAATTAACTCAATAACTAGAAATGCCTTATATAACAGCAGAAAGCTACAGAAAGCATTAATCACACTTTTATCTTGCTAAAAATAGGACACTTTTATAAAGGAAGTCTGCTCAACTTCCCATTTTATCTGCAATGTAAATAAAATGCTCAAAACCTTCCCATCAATACATATTTCCATTGGAAAAAAACCCACAGCATTCACATACTCAAAGCCAGAATTACTTCTCAACTCACTGGAAGTGTTAGTCCTGAAGTACAGCCACCATAATACACATTCTTTAAAACATACCTTATTTCAGTTACAACTGATGTCAGTATTTTAATCTAAAATTAACTGGTGCAAAGCTAGTCAATTTTTCATTCATGACATGAGAATAAACATAATTTCATAAATGAATTAAGTGTGCTTTTCAAGTAGTATAAAAATTAAGCCATTGGACAATGCACTTACTTTTCCACAGAACTAGATGAAACAAATTGCAAGTTCCAGTATTCCTACCATCAAAACAACATCACACTGAATCACTGAATTATCAGAAGTTACCTGAACAGCTTGAATATTCACTGATCATTACATCAATTTTTAGAGAGATCTCTCTCCAAAAAAATTCTTTTGAAATGCCTATGGAAAGCCTCACTATGGAAATACTTGTTCTACACTTCAAGAGAAATATAAGCACAGAAGTGGTACTAATTGAATTTGTGTTAAAAAAGGGCAGTAGGTTTTAACAGTTCGACTAAAAAAAAAAATTAATTGAAAATTCTCTCTTTAAATACATTTATCATGGTTAGAAATAGATGGTTGCCTAAGAAGCCATAACCTACATTTTCTCATCCATATACCAGCTTCACTGTTGCATGGTGCTCTGTGTGCAAAGAGCATTGTTAATGGTCCTACATCATTTTAGAGTTACATGAAACTCCATCCTCTATGAAAATGAGAAGAAACTATTAACTTGGAAACAGAAGTGTTAACACAGTAGTCTCCCAAATTGGTTTTTAGTATGAATGTATGCATATCCCCATACATTAATTATTTACAAATCATACCCTTCAATATGCTTGAACATGCATGTCAAATGTAACTTCTTTTAGGCTTAAAAAAATTACATTTCTGTCCCCACAAATATGCATGAAGATAATTAAGGCTGTGCAATAATTCTTCTGTTTCAGAGTTATTTATGCAGCCCTAGCACTGCATAAGTAACATTTTTGCATTACACATTTTACTTCTTGTATTTAAACAGTACATTAAAGAACAACACACAAATTATTTCCTGCTACAATGGATAACAAGCAATAATCTAGTCTTTAGTACTCCGGTTCTGTTCAAGCATAAATCCTGCCCTAACATGAAGATACACACTTTTTTTTTTTTTTTTTAAACCTGTCCTTGTATTTTCAGTCATTTTTTTCTTAGAGGAGTGATCAGCACAGTCTGAGATACAGTTTCACTTTCTAAAACACATCTGTCACTAGGCAAAAAACATGGTTGCACAGATTAACACTATGCTGTGTTCTATGTATCTACTTCCCCATGCTCTCTAAAAAGCTGAAATGATAAACAGAAGGCATAACTACAACACTGTGAACGTTACTGGTCCCAGTCTTGGGACTGCCTTTCACTTGGCAAATTTAAGATGAAAGGACATCCAAGAAAACTGGTAGATGGCAAAAAAAAAAAAAAAAAAAAACAAAAAAAAAAAAAAAAAAAAAAGGCAAAAAACAAACCAACCAAAAAACCCAAAAACATCCCCCCATGCATGCCCTCAAATACTGTGTCAAGACATAATAAACGTCTGTGTAAACCAACTGCAAGATTATTGCATTGAGTTTATCTAGGTAAAACATTTGGTATATATACAATACTTTGCTTTCCACAACTTCAGGCCTTAGAATTTTCTCTAATTATCACACTACTAAAGCTACCTTCAGCTGAATCCTATTTCAGGCTCTTATCACAATGACCAATTTTTTTTTTTTTCTTCTCATCTTTTTAAGTTGTCAAGCACAGTTAATTATGTATTAGCAGGTATTTCTACATTCTGAACAATTATAACAATAACAATTGTTATTCCCACAATCAGTTAACAAAACTATTAACAGCTATAATTTTTAATACAATTCAACAGCTAAAAAAAAAAAATGGAGCAACTCCGCAGCATGTGACTCATCAGATTCAGCAACCTTCCAATACATTGTTTAGAAACCATTAACTTTACCTTTTACATTGAAGTTAAAGAATTCTAGATTTCTTGTAATTTTACTGGAAGCTCTGAATGTACTTTTCCCATCAAGAATTTATGGTGTAGTGTTCACATTACTTGCACTATTTGTAGTATAACTTCTATAAAAACACAAAAACACTGCTCCAAAGCACTTATAAAAAAAGCACATTGTACATGATGAAAGCTCATTAATAAAAAGTACCCCAGCAATTTAGTTTTACCTGAAGGAACAGCTGTACTGTTCTGGTGGTTTTCACCAGGCGACACAAATAGGTCTTCCTCCCCTTCAGTAGATGAACTGGATGAAGATTCACTACTGAGATCATTCTCACTGGAACTGCTAGAGCTGGGTAGTAAAGCATACTTTCTTCGAGCTAACACCTCCCGCTTTTTCCTCTGCATTAAAATTCGTTCTTTTTGGTTTTGTGTCCGCTGTGACGAACTTGTTTTCACAAATCTCTTCCTATATGGAAGTCTTCTTAAAGAACTGCTGTGAAAACAGGGCCTTTTCATTAATAACCCAGGTACAGAGTCTGCCTCAGTCCGAGGCCACTTTTGTGACCTTGCGCTATGAGTTCTACTTGTAGTATTCAATACTGCCTGAGGGTGTCTTACAGGAGCATCTTTTTCTTCATCAGATGTTACTGTGTCAGAGTCTCCAAAATGTAGGCTAGATGAAGGCGAAGAGATACAGTCACTAAAAGAAGAATCATTGTCTTCACTCTGTGTTTCTAGATGCTGTCTTAATCCTACAATTCCTTGGTTTTCTTTATCAGGACAATTTTGAGAATATGAAGGACCAGCCTGCTGGCTCTTGCGTTTTTTTCGCACAATACTTTTGTCTTGGTCTGTACGGTTGCTGTTCATGTCCTTCTGCTTTTGAGAATCACCACATAAGTGAGAGAACTCATTCCCTACTTTACTGGCAATCATCTCAACTTCTGCAGTGAAGCTTTTGGCTGCCCCAATAGGCTCAGGGTTCAAGAGGATCCCCTTCAGACTCTCCTGTCTCTTTGGTGCATCAGAAGAAACTTCACTCTTCATATCCGCTTTTAGAGTATAAACTATATTACATTCAGGAGTCCATTTAGACATGGAAAGTTTTAAGAAAGGCCTAGAAATAAAGAGAGATATGCATTAAGAAAAAGAAGCATCAGATTTTTTGAGAGCAAAACTGAAATAAGAGAAAAGCCATTTACTCCTAAGACTAACCTCCCAGTGGGAAAAGCAAAACAGCAGTAACTGAAATACAACTGTTTCATAATATTAAGAATACTGCTTGACAATGTAATTTTGAATTAAGACAGAACTCTCATAACTTGCATTGAAGAAAGTTCTTATAGTCAGTGAAAACATTACCACTTTCACAAAATCAGCAAATATCAATGTATGCCTGCAAAAATATATGCACAATGTCTGTTTTACTGATGCTTAAATATGAGAGTTTTACAGGCTACTGCTTATAGAAGTTACATAAGTTTAAGCTAAATAGCTCCAATATTTAGCCATCAACTAAACTGCATGCTTAAATAAGGCCTACATCTTCCCCTATAGCTGTATATATGGATAGTAAATATCTTGAACACAATACATGGAACAGTATGGTGTCAACTGAGCTATAAAAATCAGTTGGAATTCATGGTTCTTTTCTAACATGAAAAGGAATAAAACAGGAGAGATTTTGAACCTTACTATTTTTGGGTAAAGTAATAGAAATCCATTTATTACCCAGACCTGCTTTAAAAAAACACCACACATTAATAGTATAGAGTAGCGTACAAAGCTAATTTCAGTCCGTGTACTTTTGACTCTATCCTGCGACAGAAACTGAGCATATCGTATCACATGTTCCCTTAATAGTTGGTACCAGGCAAGTTCCCTTCCCTGTCAAAATATTAGGCTGTCAACATACAACAATGCAACATTAGCCTCAAAGAGTATTTCAGAGAAAAACTTTTGTACTAGAAGACTACTGAGAGACACAGGCAACGATAACCTCAGTAATATATTCACCTTCAACCTGCTTCATCTGGCATCTTTGCCTTCTGTTTAAATTCCCAAAAGGAAGTGACAAAAGAATTTGGTTCCCACTGTGATAACCACTGAAGCACTCTTTACTGTAACTAATATCACTTTTTTGTGCCTCAGATGAATAAGGCTATAGTAGACATTTGACACTTGTACTACTTAAGCAGTTAAGTGCTCCCTCTTTTCTCCCTCTCTCACCACTTGTTTGAAGGAACATCTCCTATGCTTTTCTAGAAGAAATGTTTATGCACTGAACCAGAATGTGGAGCTGACCAATCTGAAAAATAAATTTCCCAACCAGATCAGACACCAATCCAATTCATCACATAAGCACACAAACAGCTATACCTGGCTTACAGCAGGTTGTGCTGAACTACCAGAAGGCTGCTTAAGAAAAAATATGTGCAACTATACCTTATGTGGAAATGAGGCTCCTTAAGCAGCACAGCTGGAATATGCATGAAGCCACAAAAAAAGTCTAAGGTAGCAACAGCAAGATCTATGGCAGGTTAAGTAGCATTGCCTACTCAGGTCCGTAATCTTCTGCCCAAACCTCCAAATTCTTCAAAACGCTAACGCGTTCCTACATCTGGTGCTAATATTTAAAGCTGTTTATTTTGTCATAGAATGAATTAAAGATTGAGACTACAGAACACAGTCAAATCAACATTTCTTAGATTGTTTCACAAACTGATGCTTTCAGGAGCAGCTGTGAGCTAGCTGTTCCTAACAGACCCTGAAGAATGACTTATCTCAGTTTGCAACGGGTATAAACTGATGCATCATCCCAGGCAGCCCGTGTTCTCCTATAGCCATAAGCAACTAATCTAATTCTTCAAGTGTTGTAATCTGGAATAAAAATTATGCTGCAGTACTACCATCTAATGAAGACGTAAGTTCACTGATCTTTCTGGAGATCGAGAACCTTGTGGATCCTAGAACCTCAGCTGAAAAGATCCATTTGAATGTTCTCACTGGAAATCCTACAAACAATTACTGTTAAATGTGAGGCCTATACCCTGTGATAACTAAGAAAGTGTTGCTGTTTTCTACTGGAATTACAGCAGATAGGTATGCTTTACATCAGTAAGTCAAAAGCTAATTGCATGCAAGCTGTACTAAACCTCCTCTTGTCAGTATATACAACAGGACAGGTTCTTACTTTCACTTCATCAAAGCACAATTCACAGTAGGAGATATTTCTTATTTTCAAGTGTTAAGCAGAAGACTGTTGCATGCTGGACAATACATATTTCTTTAAATTGCAATAAGTTTTAGTGGAATGCACTATACAAGGCTACCCTCTTCTCTAGGACTGAAAAAAAGGAGCTGCAAGATTGGAAAAAAACTTGAAATAAACATTAAGAGTGTAAGAAGTCTATGTAGTAAACAAAGAAGTCTCTATTAAAGCTGTGGAATTCTGATCTCTACCCTTCTCTGCTCCTGACAGCTCCTGAGGAAAATACCAGCTCTCACATGCTCCTCCCTACGCATGTACTTACCCTCACATACATGCACCATCTTTCTTTGGAAAAATTAAGACCGAGACTTCCATTTTATAAAATTTCTAACGAGGAGAGGAAATCAGAATTCAAGCCTGTTATAAGCACACAGAGAACAAGCAGTACATAGTCTTTTTCTCATCCTCACAAGGTCACCCTTAAGGCAGTATTTTTGGTCTGTTATTTATGTACCACTGTTTTACAGAAATGCAACACTTAGTCAATCTTTTCCACAGTCCAAAAGCAAGCCAGCCCCTCCCACAATAACCCTGTATTTCATCACAAGTTTTTTAGAAAATCCACAAAATACTTCTATTTGGAAAAAAAAGTTAATTTATTCAGACAGCTTATTGTCTTCGAACACAGTCATAACTTACCATCATATACTACATGTCCAGCCTATACCCAACAGTTTCCTGTCCTTTTAACATGATAAATTAAGGGGACAATGTCATTTAATTCTGAAGTTTTCTTAAGAAACAAAAATCTGAACGTTTTCTCATTATGTGAGCACAATTGGGCTGGTTTACAAAGGACTCCGTTCTACTCACTGGAGTGCTTCCTCCCCCCACCCCCCACCCTGTTTTATTGTTAAACTCTAGTGTGGAAATCTCCATCAATATGAATGTGATTATCTTTGTATAAACTCTGTTTACTTTAGCACAGAGGCCACTGTGGCCACTGTGCTGACATACTGATAGAGCTATTTAAGTTACAGCAAAAAAATTAAAGCAAGAAAGTTTACACTTTGAGAAACCTCAAACTACTGTAAGATGACAAAAAACCTAAACTACCACACAGTGAAAACTAGTGCACTTGAAACGCTATTTACTAGCTTAGTTTTATCCCAACAAGCAGCCAAGATATAATAGCCAGTTAACTCAGATTCAAACATTTTGTATATTTGCACTATTAGAACCATGGAAAAGTCTGCAGTAACTCAACTAAGTAATCAAGAACTCTTCATTTTTGCTAACCAATACAGAGCCTGAAGCACTGCTTACTCATGGGAGAGCTGCTGGCTTCCAATCAAAAATTACACAACAGCTTAAACGTGAGTATATTTTTGAAGTGAATGGCAGCAATCAACAATGACAAATAATCCATTCCTTCACTACTTAGAAATGCCATTACAAACCTTTGAACAAAAGATTTGACCAAAAAAAGACAGAAGCTGGAAGAAGAGCTTACCATTTAACTAGATTCCAATCCATTGTAAGTATTTTCAGTGGTTAGGCATAAGAAATACCCATACTACATATAAGTCCAATGCTTTTACACAGAAGACAAAGTTTAAGAGGGACTACAAAAATATTAGGTGAATAATTAAGACTCATTAGAATGAGATCATCTGCTGTTAAACATTTAGAAGATCCTACAAAATCTCCCTAATTAAAAGTAGTCCTCAGAAGCTTTTTCAAAAAGCAGCAAGATGCAGTAAGTAAGCTCAATCAGCATTAGTGTTCCTCCTTCTAATGAAAACATTTGCCTATTAACTTACAGAATCAAGACTTGGAGAGAAAAAATGGGGTAGTATCTTATTTTAAACCATTTTAAGTAAAGACTCAATGAAGAGCTGTTAAGACAGCTACCTGAAAACTATAAATAGTTATTCTAAGTTCCCCTCTAAAGTGTATGACTCTATTCAGATCACGAAGTGTACGTGACTCTTATCCATTCATGTCACAAATTAAAGACCTTTGATATTAATCACGCCAAGACATACAGCAGTGCAAGAAAATTCATGCAAACCAGGGAAGTCCCTCGAAATTGCCAAGTCAAAAAACAAGCTCAAAGTTTGAGATCTTTACAGTAGACAAGTTTATGATAACATATAACAGCAGAACACATTTGAGTTATAAGATCAAGCAAAGTATTTCGTCATTAAGAATGAATTCCATTACTAGCAATCAAAAAGTATGATAGCATTAGAGCACTATAAAACAGTGAAATGGTTCATTACACAACCTAACTCAAATTTTTGTGTAAACTTGGTTGGTGAATACATGTAATCTAACATATCATTACTTTGAAAATGTATTTTCAGTTACATTTTAAAATATAGTCAACTCCCTTCACCATCAAGAAACAATCTCCTTTTTAGGTGTCAAAAAGCACCTTGATCAATTCTCTCAAGCTTGGCTACAGTAAGTACACAGTGCTTTGACACATGACCAGCCAACCCCACTTGGCAGAAAATGCCTAACTTAAGCACATGCTTCTTACATAACCCCAAACTACTGGTCTCTGTCCTGTTAGTGTAATACACACACCTAAACCCAGCTAGCCAAATAGTTTATTCAGCAAATATCTAGACTTCTAGCCAACCTGATGACAAGTAGTGAACAAAAAAAGCTTCATTTACAAAGCAGTTAGTAGTCTATTTCCTCATTTTCTCCATCTTCAATTTCCTGCTCCTCTCTCATTACAAACACAGTAATTTCCCCTTTTCTGATGCACTCTCCACCACTCAGACCCTAAATGCACTTACAGGCAACTGAGGTATCCAGTAGGGCTGAGCCTAGAAGCCAGTGCAGACAAAAATTCTTCCCAATATGACAGCTCTCAAGACTACCAAGAGCTTGTGAAACATATTGCTGTCATAATCTCAGAAAGAACACAACAATTCCACTTCCATAAAAATTCTGTGCTACCTTAGACCATTTATGTACCCAACCCAGGTGCCCATATATAGAATGATATCAGGCAAGAGAATATTTAAGATTGTCTCAGAAAGGAAGTTTCTATCAGTTGCATTTGTAGTTCCCTTATTCAGTCCTAACTCTTACTTTCTTTGCACATGTTCACTGAACTCACGATTAACTTTTAAAATTAATTCCTTTCCCTAATATGTGGCTTTTATCAGATTTTACTTTTAATGTTATTTTTACTCTGACAAGCTGTTATCTTCATGAGAAAACCTCACTGTTGAGGTCTGGTATGCACAAAGAAATCTTACGTTGTATATACTGTTCCTGCCACAGTACTTTTTTTGAACTGGCAAACATGGCTATCAAGAGCTCAAAGAATGGACCAGTGACTGAAAGTATTGCACAAGCTACATTTTGAAACACCAACAGTCATTTCTTTCCTCTTATTAAAAAGATATACATTTATTCTTTCAGCAAGGCTCTTCCATCAGATGAATCAAAACACCAAGAAACAGGATAATGAAAAAGCTTACAAAACTTGTATAAGACCTTCAGCAAAAGTGAGATAACCTAAGTACTACTACTTCCCTTTCTCAGGGGCAGAGCGCCAAACAAGACTGATTCATGCATGACCCTGACACAGTGGAGGTTGACAGAGGACTTGGAGCCATTTGAGAAGCTGCACCCCCAACACAATCCCATGAAGATCGAATCTCAGTGCTATCATGCGCTGCTCCAACAAAAATAAAGAACTCACTGAGCAGTTCACAAAAAAACCACACTTGTTAGCATAAAAGGGGCAGTCATGCCCTATTCATTTCATTCCTATCAAGCAGGGACAACCTGTACAATGCAGAGTAAGTAGCAAGAACACAAACATCCAATATTCAGTTCCACTGTCAGCAAAACAAGTGCAATCAGATTTTGAAACTTTATTGCACTGTTCTTCACTTTTGGTTGTTCTTCATTTCCACCACTTCATGAGACAAAGAGTGCTCTTTTAAAGCTTAACTACTAAATTTTAGTATACCGTATATTGGTCTTCTAATCTTTGCTGGATAATAAAGCAATTGATAGTTAAAGATCTATGCTTCTTTATAAAACAGCACAATCAGAAGGTAATCTGAAACTCTCTTATGTTTGCTTTGATATTATGTAGCATCAAACACATCTTTATTCACAGGACAATATGAAATACCATTACAAACCACTCTCAATTTCCTTTGTTTGCTTTAATGCAGCCACAGTGATAACAGATACTCCAATTTTTGAATGACAAAATTACCTGAGAATTCTCTGAGCAGAATACTTCTCTTTTGCCCTCCAGAAAGGTACAGTATTTCAGAATAACATGCATAGTATTAGTTACTAACTGCATGATAATGTTCTGGAGACAGGTTCTTGCCTACAGTCTCCCAAAGACACTCCATTACATCCAACCCAGACAGAAGAGTTTGTCTGTGCTTTGCAGAGGGGTGCTACAGTTACATGAGCCACAGCAATGCAGGCAGGCTTACTCACTCCTTGCAGCCAATTCTAGGAACCACCACTGGCTTGGAAAGTCTGCTCTTAAAGAGAAGCAATGTTATTTCAAGTACAGTACTACTCTTACTAACCTTTGCAAAGCCATCTCAAAGATAAGTCAGACCACAGTAACTGTACTGTAAAGTAATGTAACCAACAGTATCCATCCTCTGGACCAGCAAAGTCTCCTTAATTTTATCTCCGAAAAAAATTCCTCTGAGACCTTCAAGGTTTGTTTCCTCATGCATAAGTCAATTGAGATCAGTAAAGCAATTATCTTGCAACAGAAATGGCAGGCCACCTATAGAATAGCTACAGAATGCCTCTGTTATGCCATGTTATCATTCACCTCTGAGACTTACCACCACTGTATTCTTATGGAGAGACTACTGAAACTGTGCGTGTGTCACATCTTCTAACAGAATCCAGCACAGGACAGCTACAAACAGAAAAGCTCTTCCCTAGGACTGGATCTATGGCCTGGCTCCAGCTGCAATAGACAGAACACATGGAGCACGTGCAGCTGGAAGCACCTCAGCTAGATGAGTTGGCAGTCTAAGAGCAATTCTGCATAGAGTCCTACGAACAAGTTAGTTCTCCCGCAACACACTATGAATCAGTCCAAGACCATAAGGCACCCATAGAAATCCTAGCATCAATCAAGCATCAGTGAAGCATTAGCATGCACATACCTACCTGGGCAAGGAATCTGTTTGGCTTTGCACAATGGATGCAAGCAGGTAGATTTGACGAACATGGTGTTCACAAGCACATTCTTCAGTCTAGACATTTCTTTGCTCTGTCCTAGGCTTAAACTCAGTTAGCTACATTAACACTATGTAAATCATGGTTTTAAGACATAAGCACTATGATTTGGCAATCAGGAATGTTTTGGCTTCAGTGAACTCCAAGACAAACATAACAGCAATAAACTTGGGAATAAGGAGTTGTAGCTTTATAAAAGAATGACAAAATACACTTTTTTTTTTATTGGAGCTTAAGATCTTAACTAGGAATTCTGCTTCAACCAACTTTTAAAGTATAGTTTCCAGAGACAGCTAGGGAAGAAGCTCTGAGTTACATAGCCATCAAAAATAATTTAAAAATGTATTTCTCAGCCCCCCTGGCAGTTTTGACCTTTGAGGTACGTGTCTTAATACAGTGTCATTTTGCAAACACTTCTTGATAAAGCTTTGAGGAGCAAAGTAGGACATGATCTTTGCCACAACTGCTAACAAGAACCTTGCAAGTGAGAACTATGAAATTAACCATTAGTACAGTTTTATGCTGTTTTTCAGGAAACCTGTGACAAGTAGGGGATTTTTCAGATACTAAACCAAGTAGATCTACCAGTTTAAGAGGGAAGGACAGTGCAGCAGCATTCTCCACTCTTCACCCAGTAGAGCCAAGTGGCAGTGGGTAAAAGCAAACATTTTACTTGACAGCAGCCAAGTATTAGGACTGCACTTTATTGGCAAAAAAAATACAGAAGGAAGTCTCTTGCTAGTAAAGTCGTGAACCAGCCTTCTCATATTTCTCTTGGTAAACACTTAATAAGGAAGACATCACTCTAATTCACAGTAGTCACTGTTCCAAATAGCATAAACTATATAAAACACCAAATAATCTTGTTAGCAAAATTTTGGGTTAGTGAAAGAAATAGTTGCCTTTCTTCCTTCCCCTCTGCTCTGTTAGGGGTCTCTGTTAGGCCTGACATCAGCCCACCAAGAAAAACACTAATCTAAACTTAAGCCTGAAGGAAGTTCACTAGTGTAACACTTCGGCTGCGGATACATTTTATGTTTCTTTTAAGAGCACTGTAGACTTTGAAAGCAGCTGATCACTGTCACTTACACTGACAAAACTTAAAAGACTACGACTGGGAGTAATTATCCTATCCCTGTGTTGTACATGTGTCCCATACAACATTACTCAATATATATGTTTCTAAATCTTGTCAACCTCACTGACATGCAAACAGCTAAAGCACTATAGATCTGGTAATAAAACTGACCTAAAGGAGGTTGCACATTAGTAAAGCTGTGGGGAAATCTTTATACAATATCTGCCTGTGGCAAATCCATCTCTCTGTACTATCCCCATTGTTTACATGTGAATTAAATCATCCTGTTCCCCGTCCCATCCCCTCCCAGCAATTTTTTCCCCATTTATTCAACTGCGTGACATCTAAGCCTCCGCAGTTCATCAGCTAGGGAGGGGGACGCTATTACCTATATCTTCTCAAAAGAATGTCCTCACCATTAGAGGAAATATAAACAACTGAAATGAAAGATTCTTCATCTTGGGAAAAAAGGCAGTAACTGCTGTCAGCTAAATGTTATTGCAACATGGCCACCTCCACTGAAAGACAAGACTGTTATAACTGATCTGGTTACATAGGTCTACAAAGTTACTAATTTGAAGATAAAGTGCAAGTCACAGATATATTAAGATACACTCTTAATACACTTTTACAAAAGCCATTGCTTCATAAAAGACACATTTCTGAAAGGTCAGAATGTTCCCATCCAGATTTTGAAAGGACACGTGAAATATGCACGAATACTAAGAGCTGTTGTTCACCCCGGGCTCCCAATACTAGACATAACCACAGCTGTAGCTGCCAGGGCTTCAACCATCAATAAAAATAAACAGATGTTTAAATATGCGAGACTTCAAGAGTTTTAAAACAGGAAGCTTGGTGTCTTACACACTTTTATTTGACTAAAGTGAAATGCAAAATGTGCACACAGCCTTTCCTGTCTTATAAATTCAATAGGTCATTTTATACTGTGGATCACAGCATGAGACAGGTGACCAGATGTTCACTTTATCAAATGAACCAAGATCACATCTTTCCCTATCAACCCTTGCACATCAGCAAGAGTACAAATCTGAACTGGTGATAATCTTGGCTAACAGGTTTTTTTGTTGGTGGTTTTTTTTTTTCTTTGCCTCAGGTAGTGCCTCTAACCAACAAAAAGATGAGTAAAAACATTTAAATTGATGGAAAACTACTCTGATAGCAAGGACTACAGGTATGTGAACTATAAGAAGCTTTAATTTCTGTTTTTAAAGAGTGGCAAAATATTCCAATCTTTAAATATTAATTTTCCTCAAAAATGTTTCTACTAAGTATCCAGAATTAATCTATCTTTGGAATTTTATACTGTTTACAACAAAGACAATGTAAGGCCTTATTTCACCACCTGAAAACTGAGTTTTCCTTTATTAGTTCATAATACAGATATTCCACCATGATAAATGCTACCTAGGTCTCCGTGCTGAGCAGTCAATTCTTATCTTTTTTGTCAAATATTTGTTTCTGCAGTAATCACGTTAAAATCAAATAAAGTTGGGCTATTACAGCAAGATCTTACCTCCTGCATTGTATCTTGTTTTGGAGGAATACTTAAGTATCAGGAATCATGGATATCATTTAATCAGCTAAAGCAATCAGGCCTTGCTTATGATTTCACAAAACCATTTCAAGCCATGGAAGAGCTTACTCAAACAAAACAAAAATTCCACAAATGTATGCTCAGCCCTAATCACCGAAACACAGACACTTAAAAAAGTACATAGATCCTTAACACCTGTCCATTTCAATAGGAGTTACAAAACCTACGTACCTCTGAAGATCCTGGCCTACATTTCTGAATGAACGTTGCTTCCTTGTTTATCAGGCTAAAAACATCCGACAATGGTTTTTTTTAATATGGGTTAAGAAACAGAATACCAACTTTGCAAACAAAACAAATGACGTTATAACAAACCCTATTACGCACACAAATAGAACTCATTTCCGTAAGGTAAAATTTGTGACAAATTTTCAAGGAGACAAAACCCAAGAGAGTGCTGCGGCTTCCCGCAGTGAAGATACTGCTTTGTGCGTCAATGAGGCACTAGCAAAAAAAAAAAAATCAGCACGAAGTTCCCATCCGCCGAACTGCCCCCGCGCCCCTCCGGCCAGGTCCGCCGGGAGAGGCGGCCCGCCCCGCCGCGCGCCGGCCACCGTTGCGGGCAGGGCGGGGCGGGGCTGGGGAGAGAAGGGGAGCCCACCGCCCCCCTCCCGGCCCCGCCGGGCCCCACCCGCCGGGAGATAATGCCCCGCAGGGTGCGGGACAACACCACGGCCCCCACCCCCCGCCGCCTCCCCGTACCTGAGACAGTAAGGCCGAGGGACAAGAGGCGGGTGCCGCCGGCGCCCTGCTCAGGGCCGGAGGGGAGGAAGCGGCCCCGGCGGGCACCGCAGGGACCCCGCGTCGCTGCCTGGCGCGGCCCGGGAGGCCACTGCCTCCTCCCTCGGCGGCGCTCTGCACCGCCGCCCGCCCCTCGCGGCGCCGCTGCCCCCCGGCCTGGCCGCAGCCGCCCGGGCCCCCGTGACACGCCGCGAGGGGGGCGACGTTTTGTTGTTGCGCAGCCCCCGCCGCCGCCGCCGCTCCCTCCCCAGACGCAGCGCGACACTTCGTGCTGCTTTACAGCAGTCCGCAAAGCGCAGTCGCGCCGGCTCGCGCCCCTCCTCCCGTCAGGCGCCGCTCGCAGGGCCGCGCCCCCTGCTGGGCGGAAGCAGTGGCGCACCGCGGGGCTCCCCTCACCGGCAGGTGCCCGGGCCGTGCCCGTGCCGGGACCACCCCCCGCACGGAAACGGCGCCGCCGCCTTCGGCGCCGGCTTGCCCTGAAGAGGACAACGAAGATCTGAGGAGACGTCGGGGAAGGCAGCTCAGGCGGGACGGCAGCAGGCAGCCGCCACTGCCCTGGCCCCGGCCAGCCTCGCTCGGGGGCAGCGGCGCTACTGCTGGTGCTGCATTTCTCCTTCTAGATCTTGTATAAAAGCATTAGTTTTCTACCCAGAGATGTCTCTTCCTTTTGCATCACGGTGTCTGAGGGCTGCTCAGCTGTAGCTAAGCCGTCGGAGTTGAACCGTGAGCTAGCAGGCCTCTCTGCGGCGCTGCCTGGGCTGCCATGGCCGTCTCCGTTAGATCCCTGTGCCGGTCCTTCACCATCGCCAAGCCTGGTACTCTTAAGAACTGCATGAGTAGTGTATCGTACTGCCTTTCTTAGAGCCAAACAGTAAGTGCAGCTGCTAGGAAATGCAGACAAATCGCATTTACTCTCTTTAGAAATAGGGATTTAATTTGCATTTACTGCAGTAATGCACTTACTGACTTACAAACAGGTGAGCCTGCCCACTCTACCTATTTACCACTGCACTACTGATGTCAATATACCTTCCTACTAAGGAACTTCTCCAGCTGAGGTATGTGCCTTCTGCACAGTGACCAAGTCTCACACCTACCTAATAGCACAGTAAGCATCACAACTTTGTGAAGTTAGCAGAAAGCCTGAGTGTTTGTTAACTTTGTAATCGCCCAAGTCTGCCAAAGGCCATCCTTCTGCCAGAGACGACCTTTCATCAATGTTAGTGTACACATTCAAAACACTTCCAGCTTAAAACACTGGACAGGAAAGAGTTGTATACTGTCAGTGACCAACAGATACATAAACCGAAGATTTTGGAGCAGAGAGGTGCAGTCTGATCTACCAGTAGTTAAAAGATCTTACTCAGAATGCACTGCCACCACAAAGTCATCAGTATACAAGAGTTGTTACATGTTTTGGAGGAGCTAAACAACCTTCATGCATTATTACAAAATAAATGGTCATTGGGAAAAAAATGCATTTTGTGACTATCAATTGAATGAGTTTCTGAATGGAATTTCCTTAAAGCAAAAGTGGATAAAACAACATGGAAACTATTTCTCAAACAAGGAAAAAATACTTTAAGAAAGACTCTACTTCAATAAATGCCTACCTCAAAAGAAGATATACTTCTAGGGGCAGGAAAGAGAGATTACTAAGCAAAGGAATACCCGAATATGTCAAAAAGTGTAGAAACAAAATGCAAGAGGTGCTAGACCATGTAAATGATATGAAAATAAACAAGTTTTTCAGCTTTATGCATAATGCGAGAGCACAGGAAAAACTGAGACCCACACACAGTGAAGGTGGAAAAAAAGGATCACAGGTGATTTCTTGTGGTTCCAGAACCAAAATAGTAATTCATTTCAGTTTTCAATAAAGGCAAAAATATAGATCATCCAGCATTAACTTGCTACCTTTTTCTACATAGTTTTTTTGGGTGTTTGGTTGTTTTTATTTTTTAAAATCAAGGAAATACAGTATGTTGCATCCAGCCAGACTTCAGAAAACAATGACATTGGGCCACATATGAAATAACCACTGAAACTGGGAAGAATGGTGAGCAGCATAAAAATTAGAAACATGACTAAAACGCTCAACAGGAGATAGCAACAGACAGTGGAAAGAAGGTCGTATCATATTCGATGGAGGTCACTAATGGCTTGATTGTGTCAGCAATGTTAATACTTTTCATTAATGACTGGAACTGAAGTTGAAATACATTAATAAAAATCTGCTGGGGAAAAAAAATTAAAAAATCAAGACAATACATGGGAAGAACTGAATGACCTTGAAGACCAGACCAATAGGAGCAGGGTGAAAAAAAAGTAGAGTAAAATATAAAGAATGTGCACTTGAATATTAATGACTAAAAGTTTTGGTATATATTGGGTATTTCTCAGGTAGAAGGCAGTAGGATGAGAACTTCAATAAACTATGTAATTAAGAAAATTACCAACAGTCAACAACATGACATAGACATGAAAAAAGCAAACATGTCTGTACAATATTTTAGTCTAAATATTTTTTGAGAGAGAGAGAGAGAGAGGTTTCAATGCTATTGTAAAAATTATTCCTGATATAGTCTTACAACTACTTTATCCAGCTTTTTTTTTTTTTTTTTTTACATGTATTGAGGGAAGATGAACTCTAATCTTACCAGAACACTCAAGGGAACATAGCATATATAATATAAGAAGCTAATGAAATTTGGCTGGATTACCTTAAGAAATGAGACAGAGGAGTGTTCTCTATAAGCTGATCAGAGGCTAATACCAATAAAAAAAATACACCAACTAGTTATGTATTTACCTATTTACCTAATAATTGTTTTGAACACTCGTACCAAAGATGACAGAAAGGTAGTTCTTGTCAGAGAGTCACTCTATGCTCACCAACTGAAAGACATACAAAGACCATTTCAAAAACAAAAACCAAGGGGCTATAGAGTGGCTAGAAATTTCAGTTCACAAATTAAAAAGCAATGCAGGGTAAGTATAGATAGTCTTGATTTTCTCCCAGAGCAAAGTCAGAGTGGCCAGATGATCTGTAAATGCTTTAACTGTATATGATTTGGTAGACCTTTCTTCCTTGGGTAAATTAAAATAAATTAAAAGCAGAATTCCTAGGGTCTTTATTAGCTATGATTTCCTACTTCCTGTTTCACTATGGGCTGCCAGCTGACAAGAATCTAATAAGTTGTGGACCAGCTCACCCTTAAATTAACACTAGATAGAAATTAGTTTGTCAATTGTTGACTGGTTATTAACATAATTTTTAAAGAAAAGTGATCGAGAAAATGCACTTCAATGCCCAGAATTATTCACAATTATTTTAAAATAGGTTTGGTTTTTTTTTTTAAACTTTTATCTGTGCCCTTTGATATATTCATTAAAGGTACTTCTGCTATTATTTTAGGATCTTGCAGAGATATATTATTGATTCCTTGGACAAAAACAAAAGATTCTCCTTTTCACATTTCTTAGCTACAGAAAACCAAAAGGTTAAATCGATTCATTCTAAATCACTAATGCAAATTTCAGAATAGCTTTCAGGCTAGAGTGTCATCAATTCATACTGAACTCTTCAACTTCTTCTAACTACAGCTAAACAAAACCATTTATATGCGCACCCCAGGGCCTGGCAGAACTAAAGACATAGAGAAGAAACTATCTTCTCTAAGATCAAAATATGCCAACCAGCAGGAGATTGCACTTTACATTTCTGGCAAAAAGACAAAAATCAAAGCAAACCCCTATCCTGAGGTACCTTCAGCAGCTCAGCTTTATAGTTGGACACAGTTCTATGCAGGAGTGCTGTTTCAGTTTGCTCGCTCACAAATGAAAGCTAGGCACAGCTTTTTCCAGATACAAACATCAGCTCCTGGAACGCAGTCCCACTGGGCATGTGGCCAAGATGCAAGCTGCACACTTTCAGAAAGAGATGTCTTTGCTCAGAGCTCTGTTAACTGCAAGTCTGGTAGTGTCCAGGGCAGCATGAATAGTATACACTTATAAATTTCCTGCCTATATACAGGACTATGTATCTCCTGTCACAAATAGTGCTTCTGGAGAAGCTCAAAATCACTTGCAGCCAGGCTATTAATCCAGATGAAACAGACCATCCTTGACATTTACATCATACGTAGTTGTGTAGACTTAAAATGGACAATACTTAAGCATATATTTAAATGTTTGTAAGTGTTAATTCAATTTACAATTACTAGTAATATTAATAAACTGTAAAGCCTCTCGTGGTAGTATGTTGTGAGGATAATACAGAAAAACATATCACAAAAATTGTGGGATTGATATTCAGATGATACAAACTGTCACAGCTCCAATCAGTCCAGATGAAGATCTTACCAGTGAAAACTGGAGAAATAGGGAAGAGATAAAAAATGCTGCAAGATTTGTATTATGAAAAATTGCTAGTAGGAAACAAGAAACGACTGATGCATTTGTAGAGTCAAAAATAAAACTCGACAGCTGTCTGCGCTATATACTTTACGATGATAAATACAGGAAATTTTCTAATGTGATTGATCTAAGAGCTTTCAAAAGCTCTGGAAAATAACATGCACCACTCAGGTAACTGTATATTTTTAAGATATATGGAAGAACAAAATACCCTACATTACAGTAAAATGTAGATACAGAAATGACCCACTAGTCGCTCATTTAATTTCATATTGTACAGCCTGATAAGGCTTTGAAAGGTTAGAAACAACACTTTCACAACACCTTACTTCAGAAATCATGCAAAACCCTAATAAGGTCTCAAGCAGTTAGATATTCTAAGTAAGATATTTTAAGTATTTAAGTTGTCATATAATTAAGAAGGTGTGGTATATATAATTACTTAGAAATAGCTGCGTTGTTGACAGTTTTTTTAATGGGTCTTTTTCTTATCAAAAAACAAATACGCCACCAACCTGTTAACAGAAAGATCACATGAGATATTCCTTTATATTCTTTCAGTGCTTGCACAATAATGGGGCCAAATATATTTTTGTGTTTTAATGATGAATCAGAAGCTATTTTTAGGGCAATTAGGTTTAAAACAAACAAAAGCATCCTGCATTTAATGATCTGATTTTACACTATGAAATTCAATAGCCATTTCCTAGCACGTACATATACTTTCAGTAGTAAAATAAAGGAAAATGTTTGTGTTTGATTTACAAGTAGATTGTGTTCTTCTCCTTGCTGTTCTGTAGAAGAATTGTAACAAGAGCTACTTAGATCAGAAACTCATTTCTACAACCTTCTTCTGACTGCTCATCATACAGTATATCAATAATACATCAAAAAGAAAACTACACATTCGGAGTGGAAAAAGCTATTTTTTATAGCAGTGATGCATATTARATTATCAGTGACTATTAATCTCAAAATGTATCTATTGTCAGGCATTCACTGAAAATGTCTCAAATGATATTATTCATTCTTGCTTTGTCTGCAGAGGAGAGAAACAGTGCAGCAAACATACCAGCTAATAATTTTTAAACATAAGCTTGGTCAGAGGTTTGAGTACGGTCAGATTGGTATCAGGAATTACTAAAAGCAAAGTTTGAAACTGTAGTAACCAGGCAATGTAACACGAGAACTGCGACAAGACTCAGTGCCTTTCAAAGTAAAAGGGACTCCTCCTGTTGATTTCAGTTCATCTAGTATCAGCCCAATGTCTCACTCTTTTTAAAAAAGGGTTAGATCCAAAAAGGAACTGAGTCATTGCATCATTTATTGCTGTAATAACTAGCTTTGATGTAGTCAGCACCCAAAGTAGAATCCAAAATACTGTATTAGAAACTTGGATTTCTGAAGCAAACGAACAAAAGCTTAAAGTTACAGTGAAAACACACATTGCAAAAATCAGGTTTTAAACAACCAGTATGTTAAGCAGAGAACTGCATACAGCTTTGCTGATAAAAAGACATGGAAGAGCAATGTGTCTCAAATGAGACAGGATCCTGTTTAATTGTAGGTGACATTGTAGGTGTTTATTTGGAGGTGACCTTCCAGCACCTGCAACCCCTCCCCTTTCCTTAAACCAACATCTCTTCTTTTTAGAAGAGGATATGGACAAATGGGTGGCTGCGTGAAGAGAAGAAAACTGGGACAGCCTGTTCAACTCTAGGTGAATGCTCTAGCCAGGAGGCTTCCTTACAAAAAAAAAAAAAGGCAAGAACTACTTCTCTATATTTTAAAAACATTGACTATCACTGCATTTTTACAGAGCCAAATCATGTTAAAACTGCACAGAGCATACCAACTGCATTAAGCCGTAAAAGAAGATGAACTAGCTAGTATTTGGTCCTCCATTATGCTTCAGTGTGAGGTTGGCAATAGACTGGTCAGCACTGTTGAAACTGGGATAATCTTCTACGCAGAAAAAAGCAAAATTACAGAGCCCAGGGAAAAACATCAAAAATCTAAGGACGTTCACAACTTTCAGGTGTCTCACATACAAGACAGACAAAAAAGAGTTTACAGGGGCACAGTTTTGGACTTCTGTCTTTGTTGTCATTTAAATATGAGTATCTGGGCCAAACATTTCTCCTCTTTGAAAGTCTATTACCATTTCCTAATCAAACTTTACGACAAAGTTCAGAACCTAATGGTATAAAACAATCTTCTCTTTGAAAACCCGCAGATGTTTCAAGCGACTACAAAAGGATAAATAAGAGTATTTTTCTTTAAAAAAACTAATCAATCAAACAAACAGGAAATTAGAAACCAGCCAACTTAATTAAAATTCCTGGACAATTTAGAAATATTGGTAGATACCTGAAAAATAACAAAGTGATAAATAACAACCAACATGATTTGTTCATGACAATCTATCAAACCAACCTAATTTCCATTTATGTTCCACAGACATGACTAAACTGAAGATCTTCACTTCAGCGAGGCTTTTGACATTGTGTTCCACTGACATTTTCATAAGGAAAATAAGGAAATTTGATCTGGACAGAAACTATATAAATCTGGTGCAAAACTGGTTGTACTCAGAGGATCACTATTAGTAGTTTACTATTAAACTGTAAGCTTATATCAAATAAAACTCCTCATAGACTTCAATATTGTAATATCTTTGGGTAAAGGCTTAGAGATTATGCTTATAAACCTGCAGCTGACACCAGGTTGAGAGGTACTACAAAGACCAGAAGTCAAGACTAGAGTTTGAAATCATTGCAGGGGGTGGTGGTGGTGTGTGAATTCTATCAACACAAGTGCAAAGTTCTACACTTAGCAAGAAATAATCAACTGCACAGAAAAGAGATATTGTAATAAACTTGCAGAAGAGAAACCAATAGGTAGAATGGATCACAAGCAGAACATGTCAACAAGTTCATTAGGTTGAAAAAGGCATACAACCTACTGAGATGCATAATCAGAAGTGTTGTCACCAAGATAACTTCGAGAAGTTGTGGAAAGATTGGACAGGAGCTAGAGGGATGCAACAATAAAAGGTCATGTGTTTCAGAACTCTGATTAAGAAAAGGAAATAATCCATGCTTTTAATAAAAAAAAAAAAAAAGACTGAACAAAAATATGGTAACAGTCTTAGTTTATGTAAAAGGATGCTGCAAAAAGAAAGGGAACACTGTCCTTTATATCCACTTTGAACAAGAAGACTGAATTGCAGCGAAAGGCGTTTAATCTAGACATTCAAAAAAGGATAGTTAAAGACTAGACTGGACTGCCTGAGGAATGAGAGGAATCTGTGTTTAAGGCTTTAAGAACAGGTTAGGCAAACATCCATCAAGGTTGTTTTCATAATAGCTTACTGCGCCTTGAGGCAGAAGGATGACTGAGAATATGTCTTAAGGTCACTTTTGGCTCTGTTGGTTGTTTTTTATTTGGGGGGTGGTGCAGGGGGGGTGGCTTAGGTGTACAGCTTTGACATCTACATGATATCAACCAACAAGCAGTGAGGTTTAGGTAAGTCAAGCAACCCCTATAAAACAGTGTGAGTGCTTTATTTGTTAGCTCTCTCATCTTCTTTCCTGAAATTGGACACAGCAAACTTGTCTTCACCAATATTAGAACCTAACCAGTGGGTTTTGTGTGTATTTGTACAACAGTTTACCACAGTAAAACTGACAGCCCTGATTGAGACTTTGTTGCACTGCTGAATTCAAAATAATATGCAAATGAAATACATTTAGGACTTTTTCACGCACTGTTTAAATGTTATACAAACACTCACAAAAATCTGTTTCTGTAGTCTAAAGTTAAGCTAAGGAGTTCATTTATTAACCTCAAAGTCAATCCTAATGTATTTGATGTTAATACAAACGTTATTGCAGAAGATAGCATAAGCAAGAATATATATTCATTTCTTATTTAAGATTGTTCTTTTTATAAAATCTTAGCACCACATGTAACAGCAGCATTATATATCTAAAACATACATGCAATTAACAGTCCAAACTGTGTTTTCTTTTAGACTTCTATGCATGCTTAACTTTTAAATACATGGATATTAGTCTTTGTTAACTGATAACTAGTTAAGCAAAGTATTATTTAAATACTTCAAGTGCATTTTGAAAAGAAAGAAGAGGATGGTGTTACAAATCTTTGTAGGATTCAGGACTTAATTTGCACAAAAGGTTGTTTAACCAAGATTTATTAAATAAAACAAACCCTCATTCATTTTTTCGTTTTTATCAATACGTGATTTCTGAATGAAAAGACAGAACGATTGTTGTGACTTAAACTGGTTTAGATGTACTTAAATTCACAGATTCTGCCTCATTTGAAGATTTAATAGCAGCTGTAACATCTAATATTGGCAAAATAACTTCAAGTGTTCCCTACAGAAAGTGAATGAAATGGTAACTAAGAGGTAACACCTTCCATTACCTGGTACACATACAGCCTAATAAATCATAACAAAAGGTACTTTATTTGTTAACAATTTAAAACATTAGTATTGTACTTCTAGAATACTTCCAATAAAAACCTATTATGCAAATAGATCTACTTCTCCCCAGATTGTTCTTCCTCTAATCTTTATAATCATTGGAGCTACTGATTAAAGGAACTACTATTTCACCTGAGTAAAACTGGTAAAATCATCATCAAGTATTTAAGCATATTTCCTAAACTCTGAGAAGTCAGTGGCCAGAGCAAGCGAGAAGGTACAACCCAACTTGTTAATGTGAACGGAGAAGCACCAATAATATGTAAATAAATATTTTGCTTTTATTTAGGAAAAAAAAAAAAAAAAAAAAAAAAAAAAAATTTTTTTTTTTTTTAAAAAAAAAAAAAAAAAAAAAAAAATCAAATTTCTGACACGAATCCAATGAACGCTTCATTACAAGACCTAACAAACCGAAACAGCAGATAAGTAGATATGCCTCAGCAAACCTTTCAAAAGCCCACAAAAAAGACAAAACCTGCAGCGGATTCCCGCCCTGGGAGACCATCGCCCACCCTTCAGCGCGGCCGGGGGGGGGCCGAGCGGCTGCTCCAAGCTCCATTAAGGTCCCACCAGAACCTTACGCTGTTCGCACTTGATCAAACTCACTACACGTTTGCGCTAACACACACATACAATCACCGCACACTTTTTAAACGTTATTTTTTCCTGAACAGACCCGCAGCTACATAAAGAGAAAGTCTTCAAACACAAGCTCTCAAGAGAAACCAGCGAAACACAAGCCCGCACAATCAGTTAGCATGGTGCTTCCTCGGGCCGGTCCTAGCCCAGGAGCCAGCGACACCTCCCCGCCTCAGTGCAGGCTTGCAGCCCCACGTCTCCCGCCAGGCCCGGCCCGGCCCCACCGCCCGCACCACCCCGGGGCACCTCATGGCTTTCAGCGCCGCTCCCTGCAGAAGCAAGAGCCCAGCCCCAAGCCGTGCCAAGCCCCAGCCCGTCCTTCCTGGGCGGGCTCCGCAGGGCCGAAACGCGGCTCTGCACCCCCCACCAGCCCGTCCCGCCCGCCGCCAACCTCTCGCGGGGAGGTCCCGGGGCCAGGTGAGCGCAGCGCGCCTGCGCCGCGCCTCCAGGTCGGCCGCGGCCTCCATCCGGGTACTCGGCGGCCCGGCCAGGCGGGGGGGTTTCATTGTGCGTGCAGCTGCCGCGCTCAGTCGCTCTAAAATGGCCGCCGCCGCCTCGTCTCCTGCCGCCGCGGGGGCTCCCGCGGCACCCGCAGCCCTGGCGGCGGTGGCGGTGCTGCCCCCCACTGAGAGCAAGAAGATCACCGACCTGCGGGTCATCGACCTCAAGTCGGAACTGAAGCGGCGTAACCTGGACATCACCGGGGTGAAGACCGTGCTCATCTCCCGGCTCAAGCAGGTGAGAGGCCGGCCCAGGCCGCGGGGGCCGGCCCGGCTCTGCCCGACCCGACCCGCCGAGGGGCCCGGCCCGCCGCCGCCGGCCGCCCTGCTCCGGGGGCGGGGCCCTCGCGGCCCCGCTGGCTGCCCCCGGTGTGGGGGGCGGGACCTCTCCCTGCGCCGCCGCCGCCGCCGGTGTCGGGGCGAGGGTCTGCCGTGACCGGGCAGCCCCGGCGGCGGCGCGCGGCCTCGGCAGGGCGGCACGCCCCTCTCGGCTGCCGGGGTGACGAGCGGTGGCCGGGCTCGGTGTCCTAGCTGGCGGAGACCGGGCCGGCCGGCGGAGCTCGCCCCGCGGCCTTGCGGCCCGCCTGCCGCCCCAGGCGCTGGAGCTCGTCGGGTGGCCGCCGGGGCGAGCCCTGGGGCTGGTTGCTGCTGTAGGGTTTCTGTGCTTCCCTCCCTCCTGTTTTTGTGTTGCCCTTAATGTCATCATGGATGTCGTAGTGGCCTTCTAATGTTATGTTTGCAAAGAGAAATGTGCTGATCCTTGATAAGCTGTACTTTGAAAATGTCATTTTAACAGCTTAAACTCTTGCCATTGTCGTTAGTGTTCCCTTCCTCTCCTCCAGCTTTAAGTGAAAGGTTTAACCCAAAGTGTTCTATAAAATATTTTTGAGATGGGAAAAAAATAATTGTTTGGCTCACTGACTTCTGCTGAAGTCAAATTGTCTAGCTTCCCACTGAAATCCATTAAAAATTGTATTTTTTGTCTCATTTAGGCTATTGAAGAGGAAGGAGGCGATCCAGATAATATTGAAATAACTGTTTCGGCTGACACACCCACCAAGAAACCAACTAAAGGCAAAGGTTAAGATCTATTGATATATGTTACATTCTTAAGCAGTTTTTGTTGCGTATATCACCTTAAAGAAGGAGCGTGCAACTGTGGCCTGTAGTTTGAATACAGTTGTGACTTTACTGTTTATGACTTCTGTCATGTAAGACATCTTTTGCCTTACTCATCTGTTTTCAGTCGCTGTATATAGACAATGTATAGGGATGCTGGATATATGTGGAAAATGGGTGGGTTAAGAGATGTGTTATGAGGTAGTGGCTGTACTGCCCGCAGATCCTGGAGAGTTGTGCTGTGTGTGCTGCGGCTGTGTAGATGATCTGTGAGATTTTTGGAATATGCTGTGTTAACAGAGATCCTGAACAGGGAGCGTTACAGGTGCAAAGCGGGTATAGGAACTTCTGTGCGGCTCTGGTGCTGGGGATGGTTATCTCTGTAGTGTACGAGAGTATCTGTACAACAGCAAAGGGAGAACTAAGAGGTTGTTTAGCCATGAGAAGGTCCTGGACCTAGGCTAGTGATATGTGGTAGGGGGTCACTGCCTGAAGACGACTGTGTTGTGTGGGTTTATTAGCATACTTTTTACTGAAGACAGGATTTATAAATACAAATTTCCTGAATGGGCTCTGAAGGCTTACTGTGAAATGTCTAATTAAGAGATTTTAGTTTTTCTGTTGCGAAAAATAATTATTTAGATTCTATACCAATCTGTTTGGCAGTGATTGTGTTGGCTCTGTTTTCTTTTGCATAAGTATTTAAATATTGTTTTGTGAGTTTGGGTTCTGGGGGATTTTTGTTTGGATTTTTGTTTCCTGTTGTTATGGGAGCATCCATAATCAAGTAATACTGGGAAGGGAAATGTCTGTTTTATGCATAGCATTCTTCATTGAACATGCATGCTAAGAATGTTCATACATGTGCTATAGATACCTGTTTTGGAAATGATCAATCTTATACCACTGTCAGTTGTCTTAGGCTGAGTTTTGTGGTGGAAGTGATTATTCATGCTTTTGTCTGGTGCTGCGAATGGGGAATTTAACAATAAAATCTGTCTGCTTAGAAAGTTTGAATAACTTATCTGTACTTTTGACACACTAGAAAAGTGAAAGGAAAGAAACTGTTTCACAATGTGGCTTCATTTTCCTCTGTGAGATTACTTTACTCCCTACTCTGGAAAGGTAACTGATGCTTAAGAAAACTACATGGCAGCTAAATAAGGAAACACTTCCACAATTTTTCATGTAGAGATCTAAATGGCTATTTGTTCTGCAGTGATGAACATTTCTCTTATCTGCTGCTTTTCATCCTCCTGTTCTCCAAACTAATATCATAATGTGCATAACGTTCTCGAACCGGCTTTTTGTTTAGTTATGCTATTTTGCGTCTGCAAAGGTAGTTTGCCTACTAGTGATGCTGCTGCCTGAGGCAGGGCTTCAGTAGCTGTTCCCTGCCACCTCTTCTGTGGAATTGAATCGTAAGGCATACATATGACATGTACGTTCTTGGTAAACCTCAAAGTAAAATACGACCTTCATGAAGTTCTTATCTGCTCACTTTGCAAGCTCAAGAGTTTTTCCTCATTACTTTTTGGATTACAAAAGTCTTACGAGCAAATTTTGTGCCAAAAGTATGAGAGGTTCATGCTGTATTAATCTTCAAGTGTGGAACAAGAAAAAGTCACTAATTTGTCTAGGGAAAATCTTTTTTGATCTTATTGGTTTACTTCTAACTGTAAGAAAGAATATGTTCTTTCTTTCTAACTATTCCTTGTATGTGTTAACTGCTTAGTCTGATGTTAGCTCCCTCTCTGGTGCTTTCTGCTGAAATATGTTACTAGTAACCAGAAAGTGTCCCTCAAAACTTGGAAATCTAGCACTTCAAAAATCCATTCCCTAATGTGTCACTAGGAAACTTTCAAAGGCACGTGGGAGATGCAAGCCCATCAACTGAATTCAGTAGGACTGCATTTTCGTTTAAAATTAACTATCTTGATCCTCCTTGTGCTTGTACACGCTCTTCACTATGAGTAGTGTTGCCTCCTTTACTGACTTTGCTGACAGATTGCTCTAGGCCTTTTGCTAATGCTTGCTTCCAGTGCTTGCTTCTCCCATGCCCCACAGCTTCAGACTAATACTGATGGGTCTTCAATTCTTTTACTGCTGTCCAGTGGTAAAATTAACAGCACTACTAGTCCTATAGTATTTTTTTCCCCATGCTATTATTGCTGTACAAAGGAGGGTAGGAATTTTAGATATTCGTTTACGAAGAAAATACAGCCTCAGAAAAGGCCAGGGAGTGGGAGTAATGGATAAACCTCCTCACAGCAGCCAGAGAGGGGTGAATGGGAGGGAGGAAGGAGGTTTCCCTTCCGAAAAATCACGAACTATGTCAGATGGCTATTGGTTTTAGATCTGAATGTCTTTTGTAGCCAGTTTTACTGCAAGTCTTAAGGTCTGTGGAAAAAGTGAGATGTCTAATTCACCAGCACTGTCTGTTAGAAAAACCTGATCTGGAATATTGATGCAGGCTGAATTAGAGGGGGAATTGTGTGTGTGTGTGTGTGTGAGATATATTTGTTTTCCCTCTCATTGCTTTTTTTTGTGTATATGTTGACAAAAATGGAGAAGAATAGGAATGAGGCTGAGAGTGGGACTTAGTTTTCATAGAACAGGATTTTGTAATGGCCTGATAAATTGATTTATCAACTGAGTATATACTACAGTTTTTTACTGGACTGTGACAAGCTTTTGACAATGGTGATATAAAGCCAACTTGCTGTGAGATAGGAAAGAAACATCTGTAAAACACTATGAGTAGGAGTAGAAGCATAAGGCCTTGACTAAACTAGTTTGAACGTAGACCTTCTTTCTCTCTTAAAAGAGACAGCAGTTCGCCAGCGTCCCATACCAAGTTCTGCAGCATAAGATATTGTATGAAAAAGGAGTCATATTTAAAATAGGGCATTGCGCAAAACTGAGATAACGTAGAGGGAGCCATGTGGATCTTCATCAGGAAAGTGTATAATTGGAGGATTTTGCATCACAACTTAAAGAATGCTTGCAGAAGGATTCTGTAATCCAAAAAGGATCCTTGATCAATCCTGCATGCAAAGTTAGTCAAAATCTAACACTTTTTCCAGAAGCTAATTTAATTAAATATTTGGGGTGAAGAAGAACTGCAGGACAGCTAATCAGAAGAGTTATACAGGTGAGATCAGTTGTTTTTGCCAATTAAAGTTTGAAGGCTTAAAGATGGAACAAATACCAAGTGCTCCATCTTTAATTGCCTCAGCTGTACCTCTCCACCCTGGAATTTAGTAGCTATGGACAAATTTCTCTTTTTGTAAAAAGATGACAGTTTTTGGAAAAAGCTGTTCTTTTCAAGCTTGAACATTCTGCTGCTTATTCTGGTATCTAGACGAAGTTATTTTACTGCTAGTATGAAATATTTCTCAAATGTTTCTGATATGAACATTCTTTTGAAGTATCTGCAGTCAAAAATATTGTAGCATATTGACACATCATAACTTGGTGATTGAAAGTTACTTTTCTGCCGAGTTTTGGAATTAGTGTGGATGAAGAACAGATTTTAGGCTAATCAATTTTAACCTCAGAGTATTAATGTGAGCAAAGATGTTTATTTGCTGCTCTTCAAGTTTCTGAGGCCAGTTAAGACACAAAATAATAGGTGTCTAAGTACCCCTCTAGTTTCCGACTGAATTTCCAGTTTGACAATACTGTTTCTTAGATCAAATGCTGACAACTGACAGTGGCTGGCTTGTACTATTGCCCAAATAATTTTGACTTCTTTATTAAAACTGATTAGTTACTTAAGAAAAAACAAAACTAAGTTGTACACTGTTCGCCTTCAAAAGGAGAGTGGAGTGGGGGAAATAATCTGTCATGATGTCATCTGTCCTTCAGGAATATTAAAATAACTATTTTAACAAACTGTCAGTTCATTATTTCTTCTTCTGCCTGAGTTGTTAACATCCATTACTATAGTTCTTTGATTTGGTTTCTGAAACACTGTTCTGTGCAGCGAGCTTGTCCAGAGGTAGATCAGAGTTTTCCTGCCCAGTGAATCATTGCTGGAGAAAGATAGGGATTCTCAACTGCACTGAAAATAGGTGTCTTAGGGCCATGTTACATACATGACAGGATGTGCGGGGTACTACTACAAATGCCTTGATTTTAATATTGAATAACCTGAGTTTTCAATTTTTTCTAAATAAATTTTTTTCAGAATAAATTTTCTAAATGAATCTTCTGCCTGAGCTTTGTTGACCTGCTTTTTTAAAGCTCTTTTATTTTTTTTTAAGGCAAGCAGGTAGCTTCTTTGTTGCTTCTTCTCAGTGGCTGGTTCTGTTGATCTGCTTTTCAGTTTCTGAATAAAATAGTAAAGATTGAAAAGTGACTTCTCCAAATGTTCTTGAGGGGGCAGGGGGTGCCCTTGCACACAGTGCTGTTGCACAGCTAATTAGGCCTCTTAATGTTACAAGGCATGTCTGTCTTAATTGACTCACAAAGTAGGTTTGTTAATTTATTATTATTTCTAGGTATCTGATTGGTGGTGTTCAATCACTCTATATATCCCTGCAAACTTTTAAGTATTTCTGTCAAGATTAAACCAACTGTTGAGACCCTACTCTTTCTCAAGTGTTTTACTCAAGATAGAGTACATTATAAGGAAGTGAATACATTCTTCTCTTTTGAGGAAAGATGTATGTAAATTATTTGTAAAGAGAACATTCCTTTTAAACTAGACTTTGTTCTTGCATGTTAATGAGTAGATGATGTATAGAAAAGAATCTTTCTCTGGAGGGAGGGAATTACTAAGCTAAAATACCCAAACTCAGTATTGATGATAGAAATTTAAGATATTGTAAGTTGTAATCAACACTTTAAAAATAACATGCAGACTGAACCTTAGAAACACTTTGCATAGGTGGTTCCAATATTAGAAAGTTGTTTTCATCGTTTAAGTTATGATATATCATGCCTTATTGAAGCAAGATATAAATGGTGTACAACAAACTGTAGGTAGGGCTTCCATGTGCCCTCAGATAGGAAGAAGTAATCTTGCCAAATACGTCCTAAGTAATTTCATCAAGGTAGGGGTGAGTGATATCTCTAATGAGTTGCACTAGAAAGTGTTATGAATGTTTAATCATATGATTATAAATGATGGCAAATCTTACGAACAAGCTGGTGATTCTCTAGAGAGTATCTGACTTTGCAAAGTACATCCTTTCTAAAAACCATAAATGACTAAGAGCAGCATCCTGCAGACATTGTAGAAGACTTAAATATTCTTGTTACCCTATGGTACCATTTAAGAATAGAGAAATGTAACAGGGTAATTTACTTTTGTTAATATTGTGGCAAATGATACTATTCAAATTGCAGGAGACCTCTTAACTAAATGATGCTATAAAGAGTTTATTCCATTGTAAAGATTTTCTTTCCCCTTCCTCCTTTTTGCCTCCTGTCCCATGTTTTTGGTCAATCTTTAGCATCAGGTACGACAGAACCCTGTTGGGAGTTTTACCAGGAAGACCAGAAGAAATGCAAATACTAATTCTTCCAAAATTTTATGATGAGTGTGTCATTCTACTTCTGCATGAGATGCAGATGTCTAGTTTGTTTAAGTCTTGTCTGAAATACACTCTTCCATAATTCTGTATACACTCAGGTAGCCTGAATTTCTCATGTAGAGGACCATGAATAGGTAGAACAAGCGTATGCTACTGTAAGGCTTGTAAATGAGATGAAAGCTAAACCTGCATAATGTTAAACCAACATTTTAAAGATGTTCTAAATCTTCTACTTACTTCTAAGGAGAATATTCATTCTCTATGTAAATAGTCTGTTGCGATTTTATGGTGTGTGGCAATTGCCATTGCCAGAAAAGGGATTGAGCATGGCTTATAAAGGAGTGCCGTAATTCCAAGGTAAATTATATTTGTGGTGTTAGGCACCCAGATTTGTGGTGAGTGCTGCTTACACCACTGACATTTTCAATAGCCGCTGCATGGATAAAGCTGTACATAAATTTTATCATGTGTTGACAACTTGTATGACTTGAGACCTACTATGCCTGTTGTCTGCAGAAGGTCCAGCTGTTCTGACTGTAATTGTTAACATACCTTTTAATCCCGGTTATTTTCCTTGAAGTGATACCGGTCTTGAATAAGTTCACAGAAACAGTCAGTTTCTGAAAGGTTGCAATCTGACTTTAGTTACGTGAAATTATGAGCCAAGTGTGCCTTTCAGTAGCCCATTGTGGATGATTATCAGTGTGGAAAAGTTTTGAATTTTTGTGGACGCTGGCTTTTTGGCAAGTTACTGTACCAACATCTGAAAACTATCTATATCAGAACCTTGAAGTGCCGCTTTTGAGCAATGTGACTCTAACCAGATCAAAGTAACCTGAAGCACGGAAGTAAGAGGGAAAGCAAACTTCCTACTACTTTCTGGCTTGAAGCTGAAAAGTGAAGGTCATTGTTCAGGTCTCCTTATGCCTTGGAATACCTCTGGTACTCAGAATAAATGGGACTTATTGCAAAGAAAAACAGTCAGACTAAAGAAAGGCTAATGAATACATGTATTCCTGTCTGGCTTAATCTAGCAGCAAACGAAAGATATGGACAGCTTCACTACTGAAAGGTATAACTTCCTCTTGATGAGGACATGTCAATAAAATATAGTTCTCTAGCTGCCATTGCAGAATGGTGGGACTAACTTAAGGTAGCTTTGTCAATTTTTTTTTCTGTTCCTTATAAAGTCTGGGTTCTAGTTCACCTGCCAGATTTCCTCAGGCAAAATGAGTCAATTTAAATAGCTTTCATGATAGTACATGCTAGATAGTTGCTAAGTGTGTCTAGCATCTGCTGTGTGTGTTTGCCTGTCTCTGCGTATGTTTAGCTGGATATGGGATGCAGGAAAAACTTGGACTTTCAGGTTTAACAAACTAAAGAACTGAAATGTGAGGGGGTAAAACAGAAAACAGTTGAATGTGTGTAGAAATCCTTGCTGTGTCTCACTGCTTTTTATTTATATTGAAGATATCTGTGGCTGTAGATTCTATCACGGAGTGCTAAAATAGTAATACAAAATTTGGATTAGTCTTGCTTTCAGGCATCAGGTGTGATGCATATCAAAAACTGTCCTTTCCAGTGTAAGTGCACTCCTCTTTCTGAGGAAAGCTAGCTTCCCTAAGTACACCTGTGCTGCTGGCTTTTTGCACCAAAATCTCACAAATCTATTTCATTACAAATATAAAACAGGAATGTTTTGTTTGTTTTAAATGAAGTAAAATCAGTGGCAAGATCTCTTTATGCATTTAGATCTGAATGTTTAGATCTCATGTTTTGCAATCTTAGAAATACCTTCTGCCGTGTGTCTTTTCCTGGAGACRAGTGTGCATCTGAACTCAAAACAACAATATGCTGTATATAGGAGTACTGTCAGAGTGCTGCCTTTCAGTGAAATGAGTAAAACCAACTGGAATCTAAGTAAAACCAAAACAGTAGTCTCTCTTCTTGCCCTGTAGTTGAGCAGTTTCCAGCTTTGAAGTGCAATTTAAGAACTGTGTATGAAAGACTATGGAAATTAATTGCTGACAAAAATTGACTATTCCAGGTAGCAGAAATGTCCATACTGTATCAAACTTCGGCTTATGTTTTCCTTTTCTATTCCTTTTGAATATCTATGGAATTGATTTATCCATTCATTAGAGAATGAAGGGATGAGGGAAGATGTGATGTCAAAAAATAAAGCATGAAGTGCTGATCATGACTGCGATCTCATTTGCATCTTGAATTGACACCGAGTTTCAGTAGAAGATAGTAAAGCTGCTTCCTAACAGAACTGCTTTTGTACCTTGAGCTACTGAAAACCATCGCATAGGCTGATCTTTGATAGAATGAATCAGAGAGTCAGAATGCTCTACAAAGGGTGTGTTTGTGTGGATATATTTATATCTAGTGTTCTTTGGTCTTGTTTTTGCAGCAGATTAAGAAAATGCAATGGGTTCCAAAGGGAACTGTGTCTGGTTGTCGTCTCCACAGAGCCATCTTTATTAGAGAAAAGTGTGCGTGTGCTGGAAGAACAGAATTCTTCAATGGAATATTGCCCTTAGTACACTCAAGAATATGTAGAAAACCCAAGTGCTTCACCTGACTCAGTTCTTCTGCTGATTGTTCCCTCTAGTGATGAAAAGCACTGAAAAAGGTGGCTTGGAGAGGCTGTGCAATTGCCATACTTGTGGATACTCAAAAACAAAAAAGGCCTCAAAATAAAAGCCTGAGCAATCTGATCATACTTGGAACTTAGCTCTGCTTTTGAGCAGGAGGTTGGGTGGACTAGATGACCTTTAGAGGTCCCTTCTAACCTAAATTGCTCAGTGATGCTGATTATCCTATAAAGTAAGGCCTTTCCAAAGTCTTAAGTCATAAAGTCTAGTTAACTCCAGTAATTCTAGAAATGTACAATTTCCATTCTCACTTAAAGTAGAAGGATTGGTGTTAAAATCACTAACTTGGATATAACTGCTTGTTTATGCAACAGCATTGATTGTTCATGCTCACTCAGCTGACATTTTTTCTCCTCACCTTAAAAATACTCAATTTTGGGAGGCTTGTATTATAGCGAACTATAAGATAAACTAGAGCATATAGAGAATAATAAACTAAGGCCCAACACATAATCAGTATTGAAAGAAAGTCTACTCTACGTAGCAGCTGTAGTCATTAGCATATCCTGTCATTTCAGGTAAAAAGCAGGAAGCTGATGAATTAACTGGTGATGCTTCAGTTGAAGATGATTCCTTTGTCAAGGTAATAAAAGTATGTAAATTTTTTTCCCAGTTTATGTTTAAGTTCAATGTTTGGTTTTATTTACCAAAAAAAGCTTCCATTTTCTTTGCGCTAATTTATGTGGAAATTCGGAGCATTGTTTTTACTGTGTTCACAGCTGTGATGCCTAAGGGTGTGAAGGTGTGGGGTTTTTTAAACATGCTATGAATTTTTATTATGGATGTGGTACAGTATTTTGCAGAAACAGTGATTCTAGCAGTGAATTTTTCAGAACGTGGCTAATACCCTTAGTTATGCCAAATATTTGTTGTTCACACCAAAAGGAAAGTGAATTGGAGACTCAAGATGCAAGTGATCAAGATGGAAATGATGAATTAAAGGACTTTAAAGAATCTGTTGAAGATGAGAACTTGAATTCTAAAGAATTACCATCTGCAGAAAAGAAAAGATACCACGACGTGGAGCCAGCAGAGACAACAGAAGATGCAGAAAAGGATTCTGAAAGTCAGGTACTTTGTTGTATTTTACATGCATTTTTCATCAGCGAAATGTGCATTTTTCTTAGTGTGTCTGTATTACTAGGAAGTTGGAACTAGTTTTTCAGTTCGTCTTGCTTGCTTATCTCTAAAAGATAATTTGGTACTTTTTTCTTTCTGTTCTCCTTGACTTGTGTTTGAATAGTCCTGAAACAAATGTGGCATTGATTGATAAAATTCTACCACAGTCCATACAGAGTTCCCAAGTGGTCCTTTTCCCTAGTACTAGTACTGACATACATAATCTGAACACTGAACTGAAAGATGCAAGTCATGAGAACTGCTCATTGATGTTCACCTTATTGAGTGTGTATCCACTTAACTAAAGTGTTTTCTGAGTTAACTGAATCTCCTGACTCTCTGAATGTTTCTTACAAATAGTTTGCTGAGCAAGTCCCTTTTATGTCCTCATAGGAAAATGAAGGTCAAGACATAGAAGATTACACTTTTCCAACTGTCCATGTAAGTTCCAAATCAGTTCTGTTAAGCTGATTTTCATGCCTATTTAGTTGGAAAAGATCACTTTAGACTGGCTTTTTGTTCCAGCATGCATCTTAGAGAGTCAGATGATGTAATACAGTAAAGGTAAAAAGTATGGGAAGCTTTCATTCATATTTTTTTGTAATGTAGATAATTGTGATTTCCAAATAAGGTGTCCTATTTAAATGCAAATTCCTGACTACAACTGGGGAGTATTCAGTGCTAGACTTAGCAAGGAATATTTTTCAAACTCTCTTAAAAACACTTCAGAGGGCTGTGCCAAATGCTAACATAGTATATACAGCCTATGCAGGAGTTTAGAACTCCTGTTTTAATGGAGAATGTTTGGGGGTGGGGTGGTGGGTGTTGTTTGTTTGGGGTTGGGGGTTTTTTTGTTGTTGTTAATACTAACATTTTTTAAGTTCAGAAATTCATTCTGAGTTACACAGAATGATGTCTGAAAAGGGACATCTCATACAGCATGTCTTGCTCAGTGAGGTTAATGATAAATAAGTAAATACCTATTAAAATCATAGTTTCATTTTTAAGTACTTAGTGGAGGAAGTCTACCTAGTTTCTGACTTCTGTCTTAAGCTTTTAAAGCTAATGATGGATTGCTTGCATTTCATGGAAAGTAGTAATCAGCAGTGTGATATCCATTCTGAAGGCTTTAGCAAGACATGGGACAGTTTAGAGATGTCCTGTTGAGTTAAGGGGGGGAAGAAAATAGCTGTGTGTCCCAACCAATTGCAAACTGCAAGTGTTGCAGATAGATACCAGTGAAGTTTTGTATGAATTTTCAGTGATTTGACAAGGGAGGTGCACAGGCTTGATTTCTAGATCATCTTTTCTTTGGAAACAGTTTTCAGTTCATTAATTTGCCTTCATACGGTAGAAATTCTGTGGAAAATATGAACTGTTCTGCTTAAAGTTTTAAAGTAGGAAACATTTAGTCTTGACTTCCTTTTCTTGCAGGATGGTGAAGATGAAGAAAATGAGAAAGGTATGTTTAAAGTTTAATAGAGTTCAGAGCTCTTTAGTCTGGTAGAGCAGGCAACTTTCTCTTGTAATATTCAATCTCTTTACTAATACTAGGCTTGTCTCCAGTACTGAGTATCAGTTGTCTCCTTATTAAGCTCAACACCTGGAATCATTGCAGTCAGTGGGTTTACTTCACTCCTAAGAGTTATTTTACTCTTAAGAGTTGATTACAGTACTTATCAGTTACTGTGGTGGATGTATAATATAGTTGTAATACTATGATTCTTAATGAAAAAAACATAGTATTCAAGGACTCTGATTTTAATATACGGTAAGTCTTGATGCAAAAGCTTCCAACTTGCACTGCAGTAACTGATGTTTAATTGAGTGAAATGATACACCCTTACACTGAACTTGAGCACCCAACAAATGTATGGACCATCATACGCTTGGCTTACTGTCACTTAGAAATACCAGTTGTATATAGGATGGTAAAACAAGTGTTTGGAAACCTGTGGAGTGGCTACCTTTTTTTTAAGCTGTGCTCATTAGTGAAACTACAGAAGGAATGTAATGCATTTGGGCAAACAGACTTCCTGGACAGAAGTCTTAAGGATTCTACGTATTGTGGACTAGAAAGGACACGAAACACCATCACTTTACACAAGATGGAATAAACACATTACTGAAGTTACAGGATAAAACTACAGACTCCATGTTTACGAGGGACCCTACGGCTGAAGTGTCTCATCTGAGCAAATCCAAGAATACAGTTGGAGATGCCTATATGGGACTGAGATGGAAAATCTGTCCAGTGGATGAAGACTGAGAACCATTTGTCTACGAACTCTGGATTAAAGCTCACTCCTCCGTTTTCTGCAGCAGCCTTGTACAGCTAACTTGACTGCCAAACAACTGCTTAGAAAGGAAAAGCAAAAGAGAACACCAGCGTGGAAGCCTGACTGAAATTGTCCAAGACTGTAATTCTTTCGGATTTGGGAAGGTTAGAAGTCCTAGAACCAGGAAGATTCAAAGACAGATTAAATGAAACTGTGAGCGTCCAAAGCAACAATTTTCTTCTGGAACACTAAATCCTAAACTGGAAAATGGATACTTCTTATGAAGAACGGGTATCTCCAGGATGGAACCATATTCTCCCTCCTAATGTTTTGGTATTTGTCTCTAGAAAATGTGTTTTGCCATGAAGAATAAGTGATCCTGGGTAAAGGATTTATATTTGTGTTAATACACCTTGTGTTTTTTTCTAACCTTCCATCAGTGCTAATAACTGGCTTTGTATTTTCTAGGTCCTATTCTAGCTTATGCATATGAAATTGTTTAAACTTCTTGTTTTGCCATATTTATTCCTGTTAAATCCTCTTAGATAAAGCAGGTTCTGGTGATGGTACACAAGAAGTATCTAAACCTCTTCCTTCAGAAGAAAGCCTAGCTGAGGCTGATCACACGGCTCACGAAGAGATGGAAGCTAACACCTCTGTGAAAGAAGCTGAGGATGATAACATATCGGTTACAATCCAGGCTGAAGATGCCATCACTCTGGATTTTGATGGTGATGACCTCCTAGAAACAGGTAAAAATGTGAAAATTACAGATTCTGAAGCAAGTAAGCCAAAGGATGGGCAGGATACCATTTCACAGAGCCTGGAGAAGGAAAGCAAGGACTATGAGATGACTGAGAACCATAAAGATGGTAAGAAGGAAGACTGCGTGAAGGGTGATCCTGTCAAGAAGGAAGCCAGAGAAAGTTCAAAGAAAGCAGAATCTGGAGACAAAGAAAAGGATACTTTGAAGAAAGGTCCCTCGTCTACTGGGGCCTCTGGTCAAGCAAAGAGGTTTGTTTTTCTATGTCAGTTCTTTACGATACTGAGTACCAGCATTCAATAAGATCACTCTACATTAAGGGGGTAGCAGCAAGAATCTTATAATTAGTATCCTATGCTCCTGCCTATAGATTTTTTTGACCGCCATAAGTTACTTTTTAAAATTCAAGATCTTCGTATAGACACTATGTCCTACTGATTGCATTGTCGAATTGTCAGCATTTATTTATTTTTTTCAAATTGACGATTTTTTTAAATGTCCTTGTGATGATGGTAATGAACAGCTATCAGTTCTAAGAACACAAAATGAAGTCAAGTCCCCGTCCTGAAATCTGGAGAAGATTGCCATATATCCACTGAATAGAGTTGTCAGAAAATCTAGATCTTCAGGCATCTTGGGGAAAATCAGTGCAAGAATCCATAAGGGAATCATTTGTTCAAATATACAGTCTAGCCCTTTTTTATTTTTATTTTTTGAAATGTTAACTTGTCTATTAGTATTAGTAGTATAAAATGCAACACTTATCAAATTCTGTATTTTCAATTTTCTTCTGATTTTTAATTTGCTTCTCTAGCTCTACAAAGGAATCTAAAGAAAGCAAGACAACATCAAAGGATGATAAAGGTAACTATTACAAATTAGGGTAGTATCGTCTTGAACTAAATGCTTTCCTGTTTGAGAAGTTGCTTGCCACGTACTAAAATGGCTTATGTAATTGAACTCATCCATCTGTAGTAAATTATGCTAGAGGTGCAGTAGTCATTAGCAGTATGTATGTGTCTATATAATTTTTTTTTTTTTTTCTCTCCTTGTGCCAGATTCCTTGTAAGATCAAAAATACTTATTCTAAAGACTCAATGAAAATATATTCTCCTATTTCAAAACACTTTTGGGAGCAAATTCCACTTAACATTTCCCAAGCCTTTGTTTTGATGAGAAGGTGTCATTTTCAGATGTGCCTACTGTAACTTTAAATACAACGGTTTGGGTTGATGTTATACACAGAACAAGCAAAAAATAATTGCAAGTACTTAAACATAAAGACAATGAAATTTTTTGAACTGTCAACCAAGTATAACAGCTGAGATGCCAGCTAGCAAAATTGCACTTGTGGCTGTTTAGTGCGTTAAAGTTGGACCTATTCGTCTACCGTGGAGTTTCCATCTGTTACCATAAAAGCCTGTATTATGATTACAGATTCACAGAGTGGAGCTCAAGAGCACGTTAATGTTACCAGTTATACTGATGCTTCATAGTTGAACAAATGCATTTGTATAAGCTCATGTGTCTCCTTATTTTGCCTACTAGTTCTCTGCCAAAAACCTTTGTCACTGAATCTCTTGCATATTACTAATGGATGAACGGAACTTTACCTGATAAATGAATTTCTGAGGAGAAATTTTTGTGACAGATATAATTCAGTCATCTGTAGATACATGTCTTTTCATGATAGTTATATGCTTGCACTGAAATTAAATGAAGATACAGCAAATCTATTTTCACGTGGCATATATGATAACTGTAACTGTCATAAGGCTGTCTTAAAATACATAGCCAAAGCCAGTATAGTGGCTCTTTAATGGTATTTAATGATATTCTAAGTGTATCACAGCTTATCAAGATAATCCTAGTTTGACGATAACTGAGATTTGTTGCCTTTTGCTCTTAGTTCATCTTGATGCATTGAAGAAGGAAAACTACCCTTTTTCCTCAAGATGGTTAAATTACCTTTTAAAACTCTGCATACCACCAGGTTTTCCAACTGTTTAGCTGGAGATCCAGTTCTGGTCTTGCCTGTATGACTGGCTACATTTTAACATACTCAAAAGCAGTTCATACATTTAGCAGCAAGCAACCACAAGCTGAACTAAATCATACAAAACTAAAAGATTTTGGGAATAAGATTACATGAATCTCTTTAGTTCTTAGTTCTATGTTGTTGCAAAAATGGCTAATATTGGGGGGGGCGGTGATGGTGTTTAAGGCACATAATGTTTTTCTGGCTTTTCTTTAGTATTTTCCTTAGTATGTGGGAAATCATTTTGGTGGGTTGCATTCAGTTCTACATCCAGCAGTATTTTCAAAAAGCTGCTCTGGATGGAGGGCAGATACTTCAAGAAGTTGTGGAAATTGACCACATTATTCTGGTGGCTAGGATTAACTAAGTCTTCTCTATTTACCTTTCTACCATCTCTTTGGTAATGTAAGTAGTGTAAAGACGTACTGATGAAGAACAAATGTTGCGTGCTAAAAAAAATTTTCTTGGATGGAAGTTATTGATAATAACCAGAAGTTGCAGCTAAATGTACATACCCAAATGCTGAGTAAAGCATGCCTTGAACAAAGAATTGTATGATTTTTCTAGCTCTGTCGTCTGGGTATGAGTTAGCCAAGCTGTTGGTCTCAATACATGGGTAAATGAATGAAATCTTATGGCATATATTTTTTTTGTATAGAAGTTTTTTCAAGAAAGGTAACCGGATAAACAGTTACTTAAAGGTAACAGGCTAAGTTTCTCTTTTCAGCAACGGTTTAGTTCAATGTTGATGGCACCTTTGTCTCCTTAATTTTTTGGCTGTTTTGTAAAACTTGTTTCAGGAAGTGCAAGCAGTGTTAGTGGTAGCAGTGGAAGTTCAACTAGAAACCTGTGGGTTAGCGGACTGTCTTCCAACACAAAAGCTGCTGACTTGAAAAATCTCTTTGGCAAATATGGAAAGGTATTTCATGGGGTGTGATACTGTGTGTGTTGTGTGTGTGTCTTCCCCCTCCTCTATTCAGTTACAGAAATTGAGTAATACTTGATTTAAATAAAAGTCTGAGATGAAATGTCTAACCAGTGTAATCTAAAAAACCCCAATATTTTCAGCATCTAAAGTAAGAGTGCATGCTTACAGGAAGAACCATATGTTAATTTTATAAGAAATTTTTCTTCCTGTTGAGGTAAGATAGATGCAAATGAAATGTCACAAATATGACTGGTCAGGACTGGCTTTAAAAAATTTTTTTTAAATTAAATAACAATGGCTATGTTCTTTTGCAGCAACTGTGTTTAACCATGAGTGTAAGATAATGTGCTAACCAGTAAAATTGTAATATAAACAGTCTTTATAGAACCTGCTGCTCTGGGAGACTGTTTTTAAAATGTGTTCTGAGGGCTTATGAATGGGAAAAATAGGTAAAAAAATGTGACAGTTAATGTCTGTTGTTTTAGGGACTCTTTTAATGACTTAATGAATTTTTTTACAGGCTTTAATTTTGGTTTAATTTAACATACAAATTCCATAGAACAATGCAGAATCCATACAAGCTAAGCAGTCTTCTGAAAACAGTTCTTGTTGCAGTTGTTCTCGTTTTCTCAAAGGAGTTGCTGATAACTATGTGAATTCATAGTGTTTGTATAAGCCTGTGCAGTTATGACATTATTGAGTCTTGGGAACTAGTTAGAACCTTAGCACTGTGAATATCAAATATGCGTACTGATTATTGGATATCTGATTTTTCTAATGAGTTCAGTAGGTGATTTTTTTTTTAATGCCTTCACAAGTGTTGAAACCTGAGAGTGTATTTTGTTAAAACTTCCAATTCTTTGGCTGTTTTTGCTGTAAAGATGCTTGGTACCTGTATTTACTTAGCTTCCCAGTTTTAAATTAATTGGGAAATATTTAATTGCTAAATGACTGTACCATTACAGACTGCTAGAAAGATAAAATTGTTGCATTAGAGCATGACTACATCAAGAAGACTGGCTCCAGTAGTTACAGAAATTCTAGCAAGGAGCAGGAACACAAAGCTTAATGCTTTCTCAAGAAGCAGGTGTCAAAGAGCTGGTTGCTAAAATTGCTTAATTGACACATTTGCTAGATGCCTTTGAAGAATTGGCTCCCTTATTAAGTTACTACATAATACTGCTTATACCTTCCTGCCATTAACTGGCAGCTGTTGACTTTTTTGTGGGGGTTCATCTGTCAGAGGTGAACCATCAAATTCAGATCAGTGGTGTTTCTGTGAATGAATTTTGATGGTAACTGTCAAAAGAAGCATTTAGTTAACGTGCATGAGGTTGTCACTGGTCAAAACAGGACGTAAGCATTAATATGCCTTGATCTGAAAGTTGGGATAAAGTTTTCAAAGCCGCAACTTCCTGTGGAATTGTATGCTTTTGAAAACTTGGAGTGTCAGTCTTTCTAGTGGGGTGGGTTTTTTGTTGTTGTTGGGGTGGTTTTGTTTGTTTTGGTTTTTATATACTAGGGTAAAAATATTATTGGAATACCATCGCTTCCTTACTAGAAATGTCTCTCTCAAAACCTGAATTTTACCTGTTTATGTAGGTGCTTGGTGCAAAGGTGGTCACAAGTGCACGAAGCCCAGGGGCAAAATGTTACGGCATAGTAACAATGTCTTCTAGTACAGAAGTAGCTAGATGTATTGCACACCTTCATCGAACAGAGCTGCACGGACAACAAATTTCTGTTGAGAAAGTAGGTTTAATAAGATTAAAACTTCTCCCAAAATAGACCACCTTATGCAAGAATCTGTATTAACCTATTTGCTTTCGGAAAAAAATATAGGTGAAAGGCGATCCCTCCAAAAAGGAGTTGAAGAAGGAAAGTGATGAGAAATCTGGTTCGGGTAGAAGCATGGGAGATAAGAAGACTGCATCAAGTGATAAAGCCAGCAAGTAAGAAATTTCATGTGTCTTCTGAAGTTGTGAAAATCCTTTGAGTTGAATTTTCCTCATTGCATTTGTGTGTTTCTTTCCTAACAAGAACTCCATCAACCAAAAAAGAAGAAAAGAAATCTGAGAAATCTGAAAAAAAAGAAAGTAAAGAAGCCAAGAAAACAGAAGGTAAAGATGAGAAGAGTGATAATGGAGCAAGTGGCCCTAATCAAGAATCCACTAAAAAAACTGAAGAAAAGAAAAGAATAAGTATGCAATATAGCCATGTTTCCTCCTGTTGAATCTGTGTGTCTGACTTGTTTTGGGGGCATGTTCTTGCTCTTACCGGAAACCAGATGATTAAACACCTGTTCTTTTTTAGACTCCAGTAACATGTATTACTTTAAAGCTGATGTTAACGCTTTCATATTTTATATTACTACTTAATTACAGACATGCGCTGGTATGCTTCTCCTACCAGTAACAGTTCAATTTAGAGATTTAGAAATTTCACCAAGGAAAATCTGTAATAGGCAAATAGGAGAGAGTGTGTGTGTGTGTGTGTTAAACCTTTTTCTTTTTTTTTTTTTTTTTTGTTCCCCCCCCCTTCTTCTCCCCCCTTCACTAGGTGGTAAAAGCCCAGGTCAAGTTGTAGTTTTAGACCAAACAAAAGGAGACCAAGGCCACACTAGGACAGTTAGAAGGGGAAGGTTTGATAAAGTAAGTATCTATGGATTTAATGCAATCCTTACCTGATTTGATACTACTTTACAGTTGATGTTTTCACTGAAGAGTCAATAAACTATTACAAACTGTTAAGCTTAGATAGAAGCTTCGTATGCTTTGGGATAGCTAAGTAGTTAATGATACTTGAACATAGCATCCAGAAATCTCCCTAAATGAATGAGACTTCTGAAATAACCATTGTAATCTCTATCTATAGCCACAGATATTGAGGAACAAAGAGCGTATTATTCAAGATAAAGTGAAATTCAGGGAATACAGGGGTAGAAAGGATATTTTGCCGTTTGAAAAGATGAAGGAACAGAGATTGCGAGAACACATGGTTCGATTGGAAAGAATACGACGAGCTGTTGAACTCCGAAGGTAGTAATTCAACTTTTTGCTAAAGGCTATTTTATACATTAATTGATCAGATATTATATTTAGAAATCTAATTAGAATGCATTCTGTCAAGCCTTTTACTCAGATGTTAAAGACTGGGACTCTACCTAATAGTATCTTTATATGAATTAACAGATTCCAAAATTTTTGTTTAATCTTTTAATAGCCATATATGTACATATATAGCTTAGTGTTTGTTATGGGGGGGTGTATCTCATAAGTGTTGCTGCATGCCAGTTTTCTTTTTGAAAAGATGAGAAGTTGACTAGGAGATGTGGCCAAAAATAGTGTTTGGGGGTTTTTTGTTTGTTTGTTTTTTAAACAGAGAACTGTTGTATATCTAAGTGACAAATCAAGCATAATAACATCTTGTCTCTTCAAATAAAAAGGACTAAATGGCTACACTATTCTATTTTCATATGGCCAAAAGTTTGCAAAGGATAGTTAAATGACTTGTGTGTTAGCTGGATTTCCCTAAACAAAGGAATTCCCAGCAAGCATAAAGGTTAAAGGAGAAAATGCCTTTTGTGCCTCTTGTAAGCTGTACTATAGGAGGTGGGAAGAAGAAAGCAAAATGAAGCTGTTGACAAGTATACCTAACCTGTGCAAGTCAGAGTGGTCATGTTATTCTGTCTTATTTTTGGACAGAAAATAATAAGTAAATTTTTTTGTTAACTTGAAGAGGGCAAGAGCTAAAGTAGCAAGTATTTGTAAGATCCAAATCATATTCTTTGCTAAGCTGTTGTTATTGTCTGCAAGATGACAACATAGAAATACGAATCCAGCATAAAATACATCAAGAATGATGATTCTTGATATAACTTTTCCTAGTATCTGTTGTCTGCTTAAATGGTTCTGTAGAATATGCTAAAACCAGTTTGGCTACTTGGGGCTAAAAGGAGTAGACTTCTGATACCAGGACTTCTGTCAAGAGCTTACTCTCAAATAGTTTTTTTTAAATGCCTATGCCTAAGGTGATGTTAGTTTTGGATGAGAAAGTTTTTCAGATGAGTTTCTGCTACCTCTTTTTTTTCCTTTAGGCGAAGAGAAATTGCTGAGAGGGAGCGTCGTGAGAGAGAACGCATACGAATAATGCATGAACGAGAAGAATGCTTGCAGAGAGAAAGGGAACGATTAGAAATTGAAAGGCAAAAACTAGAGAGGGAAAGGATGGAACGGGAGCGTTTGGAAAGAGAGCGTGTTCGTATTGAACAGGTGTGTATATTTATATTTTGGACTGTAGCGCAATATCATTTTGGAGTATAACCCAGCTTGCACTTGTGATGAATTTTTCTCTTCACCCTTCCACCCAGGCCATAAAAGAACCAACCAAACATTACATATTCTACAATGTACAACAACAGTGATCTTTACCTTGTTTGCTTGACCTGTGAGTAATTTGATGGCAAATTCTTGCTACTGGTTTATGCAGTGGCTATACACGTCTGTACTCTAAAACTGAAGTACAGTGTATCATATTGCCCATACTAGTCTTCCATAATTTTACTAGAATTTTCCTAGAGAATGTCACTGCAAACTTAATGAGATGTGTTTCTGGGCAACAAATACAGTAGCAATACAAGAAATCACCTGGACATTTTTCTATCTAACAGCCAATAGCTTCTCCACATCTGTTGTCTACTTTTTTAGAGAAGTATTCCTTATGCTCTTTAATCTTGGATGCTGTCCAAGGATGAATTGTATCAGATAGCCTTTAATAGAAAACTATCAAGTATTAATTCCATATACTTGCTAACTGTTCTATAGGTATCTCTAATAAAAAGCCATTTTGTTTGTTGTGTTTATTCACCCTTCCCTTTCATGGTAGGAACGTCGAAAAGAAGCAGAACGTATTGCTCGTGAAAGGGAGGAGCTTCGTCGACAACAGCAGCAACTTCGTTATGAACAGGAAAAGAGGAATTCTTTGAAACGTCCACGTGATGTAGATCACAGGTAATCCAATTCTCAAACCATTGTTTTACAGCGCTTAGTAAAAAGAAATGGCTACCAGCCTTGTGTCAGACTTGAAAATGCATTTGTACCTGAAACAAGTCTTCACAGAAGAACTGTGGTAGAAGAACAACAAAGGAGGTTGCAGCGAGGTGGGTGTTGGTCTCTTCTGCCAAGCAACTAGCGATAGGACGAGAGGAAATGGCCTCAAGTTGCGCCAGGGGAGGTTTAGATTGGACATTAGGAAAAATTTCTTTACTGAAAGAGTGGTTAAGCATTGGAACAGGCTGCCGAGGGAAGTGGTGGAGTCACCATCCCTGGAAGTATTTAAAAGACGTGTAGATGAGGCACTTAGGGACATGGTTTAGTGGGGCTTGGTGGTGTTGGGTTGATGGTTGGACTTGATGATCTTAGAGGTCTTTTCCAACCTTAATGATTCTATGATATAAAATATTTATACACCAAAAAAAACCCAAACAAACAAACAAAACTGGATTTCTGGTATTTGTTTGTTTTTTGACGTCAGTTTATGCCAAGCATGAAACATACCTTATCTCTAGGAGAGAGTTTTGAAATAAGAGAAGCATCCCGTGAATTAATTCTTACTGTACGAAAAGAGCATAACGCAATTCAGTGCATTTGCTGAGAAAAGGTGTTCTTCTGCCTTAATGGTTGAAATTTCTAGCTTCTGTTTTGTTAAGAATTCACATTTCTGGTAAATGGATGGTTCAGGAAGTCAATGTGATGGCTTTAATTTTTACTCAGCTGATGACAGCTATCATTTGCTGTTTGAGCCACATGACTTGAACTGGCTTTGATTTTTATTTGATTATAAGATTAGGACTGAGACCTTAGCCATAAAATTGACATATCAGTGGTACAGTGGAAGGTAAGTGTAAGTCGTCATGGTAGATACAGTAGCAGGACACTAATATTTCTTCACCAGAGGAATAAAGACAGCTTCATTTTTCAAGGCTACTGATTATACGTTAGCATCTCACATTCTTATCATAGAGACTTTTGTACCTGAATGTTTCTAGTGAGCAAACCTGTGAGGTTTCCTACACTATTCTTTCCTGAGAAAGCTGTTCTCATCTGTGGTTTGTTTTTGGGTTGGTTTTTGGTTTTGGGTTTTTTTTTTTTTTCTAGAAGGCATTTTTTTTTTTTCCTAGAAGGCATTTTCAAGGCAAAATTTTGCTACAGTGATGTTTTTGTTGGGGTTTGGTTTTGTTTTGTTTTAAACTGCCCAACATGGTATACTATTGCTTAGATTTTATTACATATTTTATTGATATTTTGTCTTTTTAATTTGCACTTCAAACAGAGGGGTGTTTTGTGGTTTTTTTTCTTAAATGATTTTGTTCACTACTATTTAAAGAGTCTACATTTTGTTAGTGGCTTTCCAAAGGTCAAATGAGGGTTTTTAAAACAGACAACTGACTCTTAACAATTTTCTGCATATTAGGCCTTGATTTGGATACATCTAACTCATGAGGGTTCATTTGTTTTGCTTAAAGGAGAGATGATCCTTACTGGAATGAGAATAAGAAGATGGCTCTTGATACAGATGCACGTTTTAGTCATGGTTCAGATTATAGTCGCCAGCAGAACAGGTTTAATGATTTTGATCACAGAGAACGGGGACGATATCCAGAAGGTTCTTCTGTTCCATCATCTTCTTTTGATAGGTAAGTTTAGATAATAGGGCAGGTATTTGCCTGCCAACATCTCTGTGGATTTCACTCTTAACTGTTCAAAACTTAAAATGGTGCTAAAGGCTTTATACAGTTCTGATGCAATAGAATTGCAGTAGTGTCCCGAAATTTCTTGTCTTCAGAACTGGCCATTTATATCATGGAATCTAGTCCACTTTTCTCTGAAGACTTTAAATTAGCTGCCTGGTGGTCTTTTTTGGGTGACATTTCAAAAGAATTTTTGTGATTATTCCTTTTTCACGTCTAGTCATAAGTGGGTTCCAATGGATTAGATCTGTCCTACTTGGTAACTTACCTCCTTAAGAAGCAAGGCTGAAAGCAACTGATTTAATGAGAGTTAAGAGCATTCCTTGCATGAGTCACATTTGTCAGGATCCATGCAACTGTGCAGTAAATGCTGGTTCCAGATCCAACTTCATGTTTCCATTAAACATCTCCAATAACAAGTTATAAAGTTAAGACCACATAATTGTAGTGTCTGGACTTCTACTTTTATGCTGCAGTGAACTAGAATTATATTTTCTGCTGACTCAAGAAATCTACCATTCCCTCTGCTTCATACTAGGCAAAAAGGAGGCCCTACAACTGCTTAAATTATGCTGACCAAAATGTGAACAGATAAATGCATGAAGAAATGTTAAACTGGCTGTGAGAACTTGAGCTCAAAATGACAATTGTAGAAATAAATATAATTTGGGGTAGGAAGGATCTTTGAGCTATATACCACATATATTGTAATAAACATGTAATATAAAGATTAATAATATTTTTGTATACTCACGCATGTGCTTACATGTGCAGAGAAATGAGAAAATCTGAGACAAGCAAATGACTTTTTCCTACTTTAACAACTTAGGCGAGAACGTTTTGTAAATCAAGGTGAAGCAAAAAAGACTCGTCCAGCAGCACGAAGAGAAGAGCCAGGGTTTGAGAGATATCCTAAGAACTTCAGTGAGTCCAGAAGAAATGAACCACCACAACCAAGAAGTGAACTTCGAGATACAGACAGACGAGAAGTGCGAGGAGACAGAGATGAAAGAAGAACAGTGATAATTCATGACAGACCTGAAATACCACATGGTCGACATCCGCGAGAGACTGGTTCAAATCCACCTAGGCAAACAAATTGGAAGAGCGAGGGAAGCATAAGCACAGACAAACGGGATGGCAGGTAAATTTGCTGGCTAACCAACAAACTAGTGAAGGTACTGATTATTGTAGAATTTATCCATAGTAGCAATTCCTCAAGAGTTGATGTGTAAACAGACCCCCTCCTAAAGAATAGCAAAGTCACTTTCCAAAAGCATTAGAAAAAAGTTGCGTGTAGGTTGTCACACATGCTAAACCTCATCTGTAAACTTGATGCTGACTCCCAGCAGTCTATTCTTAATCGTATGGTAAGGCGGCTTTTGTGCAAGAATGCAGATGTAAACAAATAACATGTAAGCTCTAATTATTTAGAGAGCCACATAGATCTAAAAGAATGTTTCTAAGAAGCTAACTGCAAGCTGCTGAAAAAGAAAAAGGAATCTCTGCAGTCTACATGTGCTATGATTTGGTACCAATTCTATTATACTGAAACCAAAATTTTGATAAAAGCAATTTTTACAGAGGCGAGAGGCCAGATCGATCAGGAAGAGAAGTGTCTGGACACGTGAGAGGTGCACCTCCTGGTAGCCGTAGCAGTGCTTCTGGGTATGGAAGCAGGGAAGGAGAACGAGGCGTGATGGGAGAAAGAGGTGGAGGCCAAGTAAGTCATCTTCCTGTGTTTGCGTGCATGAGTGAGAGACTAGAAAATGCAAAATCACACTGGAAAAATGACCATACAGCATGATATAAATCATTCGCAAGCATTCTGGCTATTTTCAAGTTACTTTATTTTAAAGGGGGTTTTTTTGTTGGATTTTTTAACAAGCCAAGAAATGCAGAAAACATACCCAATTCTTTTTATGTCTGGCATCTTTCAGGTAGATCAGAACAATACCTGAATGAGTTGCTGATAAGGCTTTTAAGAATTTGTTGTCATCCTATGTTTTCAGGGTCTTAACCTTACATTGCCTCCTACTTCCAGTGCAGTTTGTCATTGTAATGTGCTACTGAGAGAAAAACCTTCTGTAAGACTTGTATTTACTCTACAGACTTAATTGCTCCATGCTACTAGATCCTGAAGCATTTTAAAAAAATGGTGTTTCTCTTTCTGTAGCTATATGGAACATGCTTGTCAGTGATTATATGAGATCAGGGCAGAATTTGAATAAAGTATGAGTTCATGGAACTTCACTCCCTGCATATCCACACGGTCATTACTGCAAATTAGTTTCTTTTTGTTACCTAGAGCTGTTTTTAACAGGACTCTTGTCAGCATGGGTTAGCTGCCTATGGACTGAAATCTTAAAAGATGCTTGACTTTTATATATAAAAGCTGTAAGCTTAACTTTCTTGAAAAGCTCGTTTCCTGTTGATAACAAAATACACCTTTCATTTTGAAAAAGACTATCACTTTCTTACTAGCACTATAATGAAGAGAGACATGTTGTTGAACGCCATAGTCGTGAAACTGGACCAAGAAAAGAATGGCATGGACCTAGTTCTCAAGGAAGTGGGTATCATGACACAAGGAGAATGGGAGATGGCCGTGGAGGAGGTGGCATGATGTCTCCACATACAAGGTACAAAAACTACTTCCTCTCAATCCCCTACTTGAGCTTTCAAAGCTATGGTTATGCTTAGGAAGTATAATAGTCTCAGTGTGAGCAGCATGACTTTCTGTGGATGGGTTGCTGCTGCACAACATCCAAACCCATCTTTCCCTGCTAGCCATGGCTCCACAATTGTTGCATTGCTAGCAGCAGTATTGTTCAGCTGCACAGAAGCGAGTGACTTCTTGCAAAGTCTCTCTTCTTGCATGGTTTCAAGCCTCTTTTGAGACTTGCAGTTTAACAGTTGAGTGATATGAGACGTAACGATGTTCTAACCTGTACACCAAGAGTTTAGATACTTATCATAAACTTAACACTTTTTTAAAACCTTTGTTTCCAGTAACTCTTCACCAATTAATAGAGTTGTACAGATCACAGGCAATTCCATGCAGAGGGGAAGTGGCTCAGGATTTAAGCCATTTAAAGGTGGACCTCCACGAAGATTCTAAGATCTACAGCTGCTTGGTTTCAAGATAACTTATTGAAATCTCTTGTAAACTTTCTCCGATTAAAAACAGGAAATCTTGTCTGGAACTCCTGGTTAAATTTTTTTAATTTAACATGATTACTTTCCTCTCAATTTTGGAGGCATTTTAATAGTTACGTTGTAATTTTGGATAGTTTTTGTGTATCTTTGATAAGCATTTTCCCTGAGGCACTAGAGCTGTGTAAAAACAAATTGGAACCAAAATATTTGTTAATCCTGTATAAAAGAATAGTTTGCAGCTGTGTGCTAGTAGTTTGATTTACCAACATTAGCTCTGTGGTGTCATGCTTTAAAGTTAGCTACTTATCACAACATACACAACTATAACCTCCATTTTGAAGGTTGTCCAGGCTATTATCTCTGCTTTCTAATTTGTAGAGAAATAAGATTGTTCTTTCATTACTGGGTATTATGTAACCTATTTTTGCAGAAGGTACTGTTACATTGAGTGCATTTATGTGTATTCTTGCAAATGTATTCTTTTGAAATAAACCTTCATATTCTGTATAGCTTCTAGTAAGTCTTTGAAACTTAGTCTTTGGGGAAGGAAGACAGAATTAAAACAGACATGTTGGTATAGCAAATCAAAACATGGGTGCCATTAGCTTCTAACTAAAACTTCTTTAATTGTCTCCTTCACTATTATTGAATTGAAAATCTAGAAGCACCTTTGATAGCACAATAAAGATTAGTACCCAAAAAATACAGGAACGCACATGGGAAGTCTAAAGAAATAATTTTATGCAGTTTGTTCTTTATGTATAGCAAAGCTCTGTCAGAACTTTGATACAGCTTATTTTAAGCCAGACTACCCCAAATGAACTTTGCTTGTAGTTGTTGGGGAATCTTATATATACAATCTTGTTCAGGTACACCTACAACTGTTCATTGATATGGTCTCAAGCAAAAGGATGCATCTTCTTAAACCTTTTGTTTTTAACATTGAATGGCCTATGTTAAATCTTTCTTGACCAGGCCCAATCAGAAATGTTACAATAGTCAGTCCAAGACTCATCTGTCACCCAGTCAGCATAAGTATATAGTTACAATGCTGCTGTTAAGAAAGAAAAAAGAAAAAAAAGAAGGAAAGGGT
>JAYKAV010002770.1:464422-554149 GCA_035582835.1 Phoebastria nigripes
GGGAAAGAAAGGGGGGTGAAGGGAAATCTAATCCACTACACAGCTTTACCAAATTAGATAGTTACAGAAATGAACAGAGGACCTTGCTAACAGAACATAAGAGTAGCTTGTAAAGTAGTATTTGAATAAGAGCCGAAGTTTTTACTGGGCCAGATTGTCTTTTAAAGAATGATTTAAGTTACAAATTTTAAGGCAAGAGCCAATAAGAACATGCTGATGTTGCACATGGATCTTTGCCACCCTCAGTTCGTCTGTTTGCTGTGTGGCAGAACTGCAAAGTATCTGCAGTGTTCCAGAGGAATTAAGTAGCAGAAAACGAGTTAAACTAAATTGTTTTTGAGTAAGTAGCCTTTCAGGAAAGACGGGAAGAGAGAGAAACTTGGTATAACAGCATTTTCTATAATTAATCCTTTGTGAATATTCACAACTGACAAATAGTTAGGTTTAAACAAAGTAAATATGCTGTATCAGCAAATGTTTCAGGACACGTTTATCCAATAAGTAACTTATCTTGATGCATTTCATACATCTTCTCTATTGTTCAATGCTTGGAAGAAATAAGAAGGTCAGTTTACTGAGTTTTTCTGCAGGAGTTTCCAAGAGAAAAGTACAACTTAACACAGTGGATTTTAAAAAGTACATATCCATTTGGCTGCAGTCTGTGCTTCATGAGGTGTGACAACACATACAAAATAGATATTTGCTATAAGATGAATGTGTAGTGGCTAATGGATCAAATGGGAAATATGGAAGTTTATAACCTTAAAGACAAAGCTATAGAGAGGTACAAAAATAAAACTTGAGATGCGACTTGATACCTTGCCTACAGTAAACAGGTCTAGATGCACATTCCAACAGTTAAAGGTATAAATAATATTTCCTGACATTTTTTTGCTTAATTAAATGAAAATGTGGTTGTGCATATGTAGATATTTCACTTAAGTTAAAATATTGAAACAAACTAGGATGATGGGGAAAAAAATCTGATTGAAAACAAATTGCCAAAAACTTTGAATTTATAAAATATTTAGATCAACAGAAGTCTATCCTTTTCTTTTCCAGAGCAAGGTTTTTCTTTAGGATTTCATCCAACCTTTATCATTAGGAAAGAACTTAAATACCTAAATGAAATGTTTATTTAAGTTTGCTCACTTAAATTTATTTACATACAATGAATTTCAGAAGACTGTTAACCAAAATAAATCTCAGTAGGGTAAAGATCTGAAACTATAGGTGCTGATAACTGGAGACACTTTTTAAAAGATAACAGAATTTAACAGTTTTTCTTTTGTGGTACACAAACAAAAGGGTATTAAGATACAGAACTGGACTTCTCTGAAATTTAAGTGTTCAAAATTATTTTAACAACTTACAAGGAAAATATTGTTTCCTTATAGTCTTTAAAAACACGTTAATACAATATAAACAATTAAGGCTTTTAAAATGCAAAACATTCAGTAGTTGAACTTTTAGATGCCATTACAATGTTGGATAATGGTGTAACATGATGACGAAAAGGATTTCAATCACATACCTTGGTACAAATGATACTGCATGACTAGATTTAATCACGTCATGCACTTTTAAAATACAATTTTTAAAAATTTAACTTCTCCCCTCTCTTGGTAAATCTACAGTAGCTTGCATCAGCTTTATTTTTGCATTTCCTTTTAAAACTAGATTTAGAGATCAAGGTAAACATCAGGTGACTAACAGGCCCACAACTAAACTGCTGATTGAACACAGCAATTGCACAGTTCTGGTGGGTCTAAGCATGGCATCTTGAAGACATTACTGATCTGGAAGTTTTTTGGAACTCGCCTAAAATACATAGAATTTATTTTTTTTTTAATACATATAATTTCATTGTAAAAAGACCCAGTCAAGACAGTTGATGTGGTAACAAATACTTGACTTGACACTGGAGAACTAGGGGCAACTTCTGTAGGATTCATGTTTGTATGTTTCATCAGTTTCCTCTAGTTTCTCTAATAAGCTTACATGTATATGTAAAAGGTGATTATCAGAAGTTGTACAAATAATAGCTATGCATCTATTCACCAGATAAAAGGATAATCAAAAATTATTTATGAAAACTTTGATAAGAACTTCTTTCACTGAAAGCTGTAATATGAAAGATAAACCAAAACACTGTCATTTAACATTAAAGCTCTATCAGGTTATTGCGGAGGAACTGATGACAGTATTTTTCACTCCCTTATAAAGAAAGTAGCTGTAAGTATTAACATTCTGTGACTTTTTATGTAAGAACTAGTACTGAGCAAGTAGCAACAGATTGAGAATTTATTTCTGTGGGACAGGACAAGATACTTGATACTTCCTATAGTTTTAAGTACCACTATCAAATTTTTTGAGGCTTGACCTGTAAACAGTGATTATACACTGCAAAAATATAGGGGAAAACACCATTCCCAAGTGACATAATTTGTCCAATACAGTCTGATGGGGGGGAGGGGCGGGGAAGTATTAACTGCTTTCTTTTTGCAAGTACAAACTGTATCAAAACCAGAGTCCTGCTTGTTTAATGAATGTCTGTACTGTAATTGTGTGACCAGTCACACTCTTTAACATAACAGCGCTAGTGATTTCAAGAGCTATGAAAATATAGGTGAAGCAACACTTGCTACAAGAGATTTGTCTCTTGAAATCATTGTACCTATGGTCACTTTTTTAATGGGTTCTCAAAAGTTATTTTTGCTTGCCAACCTCAAAGAGAAAGCGTGTAAGAAATCCAGAAATGCAAGCATACTGCTGTACACAGAGTATATGAAATACAAACATGTAATTATTGCAATTATTCATGATAAAAAATGCAAATGCTGAATTATAAAGTAGTTCAAAAATTCACAAGCAGGTTCAGTGGTTCACCGTATCTATCTGCAGTGGTCTTGAAGACAACCAGCTACTATACTTTTCCAAGCAAAAGAAGGATTTTATTTCCACAGCAATAATTTTTTCCTACAGTGAATACAACTCAATTGTAAAGTCTACCAGGGCTGCAGTTGGCCAGAAAACCCATACTGTGATTTACCCACCTCACATAGAACCTGTTTTCAAATTTTCAGTCTGAAGGATTTCACTAAAACTCAATTGTAAACAAAACCTGTAATTAATACAAAACAGCTCCTTTTGGCTCTGGTTAATCTGCAGTAACAAAAACCGTAAAATTAAGAGACCCGTTGATGCCCTGACACCAAAATACTGAAGAGAAAATAAAGTTCCATTGGAAATAAGCATAAAATGCTGAATAGGTAACATGCTAAAAAGCTAGCAAATCTGAAGACACAGTTAACTTCAAAACTGAGCTTGTTTTTTCTCTAAAAATACACAAGATATTCTAACGCTAGCTTTCCCCTTTAAAAAAAAAAAAGGTAGAAACAGCATAGATTAAACTTTCTTATTTGGTCTGAGATTTTTCAAAAGAATAGTGCTGGTCAGCAGCTTCCTCTACATCCTTTGGAAGTTCCAGCTAGAGTTGGAAGTACAGGCTTTTATTTCAGTTGTTTCTCCCAGCTCTCTGCTTGCAGAGCCAATGCATATTGGTAATTAACTATGAAAAATTTTAATAAATTATGAAACTGGCTTGCATAAGTCTACATTGAAATGTCATGTTCCTCCTCATGGCTCTATCTGGTAGCATGAAGTTGGACTCGACAGACATTTACTAAAAAAAGATTTAGGACAAGTGTTAAGTATTGCAATACTGCTCCAGAAGTTTAAAAGGATCCTAAGACGCATTCAGCCACCGCTAATTACTGTCACTGTAAGATAGCCCTGAACTGTTAGCTATTGCAATTCACAAGAGACCATAGTAAAAAATCAAAATGTTGCATTATTTTGTTTAGAAGTAATTTTCCTAATATTTATTAAATCCTTCCAGTGAAATTTCTACAGCATAGGTTTGCTACTGATGAAGTGGTTTGTTAGTTCTAAAAGGTGACTGCAGCATATATAGCTAAATACAACATTCTCTTACAAAATCAAATGTTAAGGTGGTGTTTTTGGTTGTGGGGTTTTGTTTTTTGTTTTTTTGTTTTGTGGTTGGTTTTTTTTTTTTTAATAGTAGTATGTTCCATATAGACATACTAAAAGACAAGAAAAACATTGTGTCAAATCATTACAGTTCTTCAAAAGCTTTTATGCATTCTTTAATTTCCCAAAACTGAAAAAGACAGTATTACAAACATTTCAAGGTAGTTTCAAAGTCTATTAGGAAAGCAGTAATCTAATTTTCTGTATTTCTTTCACAGAAAGTAAGTGCATTTATAGCATGGGCAGAAATAATCACGCTAGCTTTATTATAGTTGGCACATATAATAAATTATAATATGGACTTAGTGACAAGATGTACTTGGAATTCGTACATTACATGGAGAAGTCCGTATCGTCATGTCCTCAGTATTAAAATTGTTAGCATTAGCTAGATAAAGATGGCATGGTTATGTCTCATTAAATTACATTGTGTCTTCATGAGCTGCATGAATTTACAGTAAAGGAATTAGGGCACCAAATCAGACTGCCTTTCAACAGTAGCTGGCTAACACAGCTAGTCTTGTAAAACTCCTGCCTATTCTGTATTCATTGAGATGCAATGTATAACAGCACTAATATTTTCTTGTATCTGATTTTATAATTTCTATTAAATTTTATAATTTACCATTACCAAAAAGAATGTTTTGGCAATGGTAAAAAGTTTTATTTGGAGTTTTCCTTTAACCGTCTACAGCTTTTGTATTTAAAAGCATCAGAGTTGAGAAGTGTAAATACTGATTTTGTCAGCATTACTTCTGTGTCTGAAGGCAGAAGTGTTAGTATCTGAATGCTCGGCAGTGTTTACTAGATTACAAGCATAGACATCAACTCACCAGCTTCACAGACTGGACCACATAAGCAAGCCTTAAGAAAAAATATTCGATGCAAATATTAATGACTAGATATGGCCAGTTCATATAAAGGGGAAAAAAATTGTCTGTTTTCATATTGTTACTTTGGAGTTCCCCCAAAACAAGAGATGACAAAACCCAGGGATGTACCCATCACTCAGCTGATTTAAGTTTACTGACACACTGGTGTTTCTTCTAATTGCAATTTTGACCCTTCCCTTGGCATGTGCCAGTGAACCAGAACAAAAGTCAACAGAAGGATTCAGACAAAAATACCAGTTATCCCAGCTTTTTCTGAAACACATTTAGAAGTCGTCTAAAAATGCTAAACTATGTCAGGTGAAATTTTCAAGACTGCTCAGCATAATCTTAACTTTGAAAAATTACAGCTGAAGTCTTAACTCAAAAAGTCTGTGCAAGTTTTACTAATGGCTTCAACAAGAGAAGAGAACATGAACTTCAAGTTGAGACAGACTATCACATTACTTCATCCAGCTCTGTGATGGAGAATTTAAGTTTGTATGAGCTAAAGGCATCATCTCATGAGACACTGGTAGATCACTTCCCATATTTATGAGTTTCACCACAGGTATCACTTAAGCTGGATGGGACCTAAACTGAAATTGGGTCAGCACTGAAGGACAGTTCTCAAGAGAATAATTAAAGAAATACAAAACTTACATGAGTTTGCGTCCCTGTCCACCCTCAACATCTATATACATTTGGCTTAGTGTTTGATTATATCAAACAATCATATTTCACTCACTTTTGGCCCCAGCAAGACTGTTAGCCACACCACCATCACCTGCTTCCTTAAATGCATGACTCAACTAGTGATGAAAGCACTTGCAGTGCCTTACTTTGTTTCAACAGATTACATTTAGAGAAACAGATGCCTTTATTTTCATCATATTGTTACAATAAATTATTTTGTAAGCATACTGTTTATACTAAGCTAGCAAACTTCTCAGTTAATTTGAGTACTGAAACTTACCTGAATTGTTCCCTATGGACTTCCCAAACCTAACAACATTTTGTTGAAAATTTTTCTATGCTGTCAAGTAGAGGTAAACATGGCATCTTGACTTCTAAAGATAACTATATAGTTAAACTTCTTAACCTCAAAAAACAAGGAATTGCTCATTTCAACACATGAAGCTTCTCCATGAGCACAAGTAATCCTACAAACCAGAAAAGGAACTGTAAAGGCAGTAAAGAACTTTCAGGTTTCAGCAAGTTCTCTAGAGCTAACTCTTCAGGTAAAGAGCGCCCATAGTGATAGAGCTCACATAATGACCAAAATTGAACAGTAGACAACCGACATTTAATAAAAATATTTTGAGTTATTAGAGGGTCAGAAGAGCTAGTCTTGACCTAGAAGCATTATGAGAGTGAAGAACAGTGCGTACAGGGACAGACACTGCCAACCCACTATGAAATAAGCATGCTGGTCATTACCCAGGTGAGAAGATTTGGCCACCGCACACTGTGCTACAGCTATTTATGTCTAAAATAACAGCAAAATTAAGGACAAATTCCTAAACCATCTCCAGAGGTGGTGTAGGGACTTTTATGTTCCAGCCTGTCTCCTCCTCAGCATTTCCTTATGGCACTTCTTCCCCATCAGAGCAGATGACAGTTGAGCTTAAATATGTTGCTTTTCTACTAGACAACTATAAGAACAAGCTGTGAACAAGAAGGAGCTATATGGAAACACTATGGAAATTAACATCAAATAAACTTCTGTGTAAATGATTTTGTACGAGAAAGTGTCATTCATCTCACCAAATTTTCCCACTCAAAACAACACTGCTAACATTCTGTTGCTAGTTATGCTTAAAAAAAAAAAGAAACTGCACTGAATCACAAGATAAAATGCATGTTTAAGTTCTTGCATGTGACATTTGCTATCATTGGACTATATGAACATTTTTCAGTGTCAGATTTTTCTTGTTACCAAGGTCTTGTTATCACAGCATAGATGGAAAAAATGTGAGCATTATACTGCAACCAAACTAAGGCTTGTTATTTTTGCTTTTCTCTAATATGCTTTCTAATGAGGATACTGCATCAGTTAACTTGCATTTTCCAAGTCACCTGCTGTTTAAGGTTACAACCTTTAAAAAGTCTACTTTTATATAAAATAAATACAGCTCTTAATTCAATATGTTGTATTTAAGGATGTACTTTGTATAAACTTCAGCAATTGACTATGATAAGCATCCTAATGGTAAGAAAGCCGATTAAAGCAATGAACTAGCTTTGGGTTATAGATCTATTGTAGCAGGAAAGAAGAAAGGTTCAGTTAAAAGTACATCAGCTTCACCTTTTACTCGAGCATTTCCTGCTGAATACACCAAAAGATTCAATTTCAAGAACTCAAATTGCCTTTTATTACATACTGGAAAAATTTTTCAATAACTTGCATATACAAGTTTGAAGAAACATTTGACAGTAATGTGAAATATCAAGTGAGTGTAGAGATTGACTGGCAATCCAATGCAAGTGTACGCAGAAGAGCATATGCTTCACTTCTAGCTTGTGCGCCTGTGATCCACAAGAGCAGCTCTGTAAAGACAATCTGAACACATACTTTATTAACTAGATGGCTAGCTACAAAAATATATTTTTTGCATTGTGTTTAAGTGAATTTTCAGGAATGCTAATTTCATTCTCTGGTGTTACAATCTTCCTTTGGATCTGCTTTGTTGGGTCTCAGATTCCATATGAGTGTCACAAGAAAAGTGGTATATTTGAGCATTTACAAAGTACCTTTTAGAAAAACATTTATCACTATGGCAGTGCTCAAATTTTTTGCTAATTTTAAGAATACTTGTATTTACCTTTTTTATTTCACAACTACAATGCAACAACAAAAATTCTATGACTGTTTTCTGTGCTAGCTTTTATCTAGTGGAAAACAAGTTCTACTCTACTTTTCTGGACGCTTTCATATAGATTATGTAGGTATTTGGAGCATGTGCATGCTAAATTGTATAAACAGATTTAAAGTATAAATCTGTACCCTTTTGCCAGAACATGAGCTTCAAAAAAGAGGCAAATGAAGTAAATAGTCAGAAGTAGACATCGTCTTTCTGGTACTCCATGAATATTTTGTAATATTGTTTTCCAAGCTCACTATTACAGATAAAAGCAATTCTGTTCAGTTTTTTTGATCATCAGATACTGTCATAGATACCAACTGTGATAGTTGCTTTTGGAATGGTTAGTCACATTAGGGTATAAATTAAGCTTCCAGATGTATTTAATTTTGGATATTAACAAGCTCATCTGCTTATAACTTTTGCCACTAACAAGCTCAGCTCATGCAGAACAATGCCCTAGATTTCAGGAATTCTTTACCTTTTTTCCAAAGCTTCAAGACCTGTAAAGAAAAAAGGATATTAACAGAAAACTGTTTGAATAGCATGCCTGCCATCTCAAATAACCTGAAACCCTTTACTCCTTTATTGAAAGAGAAACTGAATTATCTGGGAGCTCAGACTTCATGATGAGCATTGACATTTAACTCTTCTTCCTTTGTGACCAAATGACAATATTAGCGTAACTACAGTATATTAGGTTTCAGGCACATCTGTCTGAAACTGGAAATGTTACATGAATTCTTCTAATACGAGCAAGTATCTTAGGCAAAAAGATATACTCAATAGTCACAATGCCTGCTCCAGCTAAATTTGTTCAAAAAGGAATTTAAAGTGGCAATACTGTCACTGAAAATAATAAGATAACAAACACTCAGCTCGACATATTTATTTTTCAAGCTCAATAAATAAATGTAAATACACAAATTTGGAAAAATCTTAGTAACAGAATGTTTTTAAACAACATTCTGGCTTAAAGTCTTTGTTATTGACACTATTGGAATATTTTCTGAGCTGCTTAAAGTAGGTAAGTCATTATGTTGGTGATCCTCCATCACAATAATTTGTTCGAAGAAGTTAGGCTGCCGCAAAGGAAGAGAGACATCAACCTTTGCTTTGACATAAGAAATTATCTGAACTGCATACATTAAGTATTAAAATTACTTCTCTGGGCCTGACTTTTCTAGACAATAGAGAAATTTTTAAATTTACAGTTTGTGTATTAAAGACCTCCTACCATTCATTACTTCATTATTATAAAAGGGAAATTGTAACAAAAGTGGAAAAAAACAAAAGAGAAAAAGGCATGGAAGAAAAAAGTAATACAAACTGGCCCTTTAGTTAATAAGACATTCTTCCTTTATCCATCTAATTTTCACTCTAGGTTCATAACAGATTTATGTGATGACTGGTTCCCATCACTGCAGCAAGTCTGCTTGAAATAATTTTAAAGCAGCTTTTTACCCGTGGACTTGTGTTTAGACACCCTCTCTCTTGCAGACATTCTCCAAACACCCGAAACCAGGAATGTCATACTCCACCTGGCTGCCTTAGCTTTCCCAGGTTATTGTATACTAATGCACTTACCCAGGCTTAGAGCATGAATACATAACTTGTCCAGGAGAAGCAGCCTTTTTCAAAAGTATCTACAAATTGCTAAATAGAAATTTTTATCAAAAAGGTTCAGCAAGAAGGTAATTGTTATTGACTTAATGGAAGTGGAGGAAGATTTGTGGTTCCCTCAAAATTCAGCAAGTATTTTGTTTCTGTATTCTATAAATACTACAAGACGCAACATGTTTATTTGGTTCCCATAAATTAGAAAAATCTGCTTTCCAAAAATTCTAAATTAGTGATTTAAAAAACAAAATATTACACCTGACCACTTTTCCAAACAATCTCAGAGAGCAGCCTAGCTTCTCTGTCACCCTTCAGAAGTGTGCTTTTTTAAGGATACATGATTTATAAAACAAACAAAAAAGTGTGTTTTTAACTACAGTACACTTGCCTAAATATACAAGTGGACATGTTAACGTCATGTTAAAGTTCAAGGTACTTCTGGAAAAAAGGCAGATAGTTAGTTACTTTAACTCTGCATTCTTACATAGAATAATGATTATTATAGACCTTAGTTTCCTCTCATCATTCACCTATCATATGGAGAGGTCAATAAATAAGAACTTATCTGGTCCAGTTTACCTACAAGAGAAAAAAATACTAAAAGAAAAAGAAGTTATCTATAAAATTACTTGTTTAACCCTGATAACATCTGAGTTGCCATACCCAGTTTGTAATTGCAAGAAAAGCAAACAATATTCATCTTGCTTATTAATAAATGCCCCATTTTCTATGACAATTTTTTGTACGATGCCTATCAAGTCACATATTCTTGGGGCAAGAAAGCTGGCCAGGAGGTGCAATGATAGCAGTAACACAGTATAAATCTGGGTTCAAAAAACCGAACATACCAGATCCAGAAGCAAAGAAGTCTGGACACATTGAGGAGGCAGTGCCCAGCTGTTATTTGGGCTCTTGTATCATGAAGACTATACCCAGCCTAAGATACAGTTTCATACCATGTAAGTAACACAGAATTCTGTTGTGCTAGTGTACAGACTTCAGGAAAAAGTCTTACACAAAACAAATTACCTCCTTTGTTTAGAGTAGAAGATAAAATAGCTTACTAACTGATGTAATGAGTAATGGATGTCACTATGACACAAAACTTGCCATGATTTGTGTGTTCAGCTACAAGGTGCAGTATTTCTTATGACTAACTCAAAGCACAGCCGCATCCAACTGTGATTTGGAATTCCATCTTAAGCAGCACACACTATGACTTTGAAGAAAGTCTGTATGATTGTAACAAAGTCACCCATCCTCTCTTGAAACGTGAACAAAATCCATGGGGTAATCAGGCACAGGCGGCATGTAACGGGTTTGTCTTCCTTTTTACTCCTTGTTTTTGCTTCTGAGGACATGCACTTGGCTCCAGACTAAATCCATTTTCTATTACAAGAGAACACAGCTATTCTTCTCTTTTTCTCTCTCTTTCTCTCGAGGCTCTTTACGTTTGCGTTCGTTACTCCCAGATTGTCTTCCACTTGCTGGAGAAGCAGCACCTTGCACCTGCTACGTAGAAAAAATGAAATCTTGAATAAAACAAACATTATTGTAGATGCAGTCTGAAGTATTAATCTATGTTCAAGTTCACAAACAAAAGTTTAACTGTTACACAAACAGCAGAATTCAGGTAGGGTCTTTCCATATAAATACTCCAGAATTGCCACAAAACTTCTTATTTCTAAAAAACGAAGTCAGCTGAAAATATATTTTAAGTCCTGTGTGTCCCTTCTATTGTGTCCACATATTCCGATCAGTTGTTTCAATAATAAAATTTGGCTTCAAGCATTTTCTGGCACTTTTGTATTACTGTACTGGAATTTTTGCCTAGTTTCTTTCATAGGAACATAATCCACATTTCAGAAGTTGCAGAGTGAAAGCATTGGTTTTGACAGCTAGATATGGCAAAGCAGTAGCTGTTTGAGTCTAGGAACTAGTTAAGAACTTGGCAAGGGGGTTGGTATACAAGCAACATAAGTTCTGTTAATTCATCATCTATTCCAGCTGTTATCAATTCACAGCTGCAAATGAGCATGCTGTTAAGTCCTGTTAAGCACATTCTTCAGTTCTTTCTACCTTTTTGCAGCCAGCAGTAGCAAATCTTTGTCTTAGAAGTAGCTACTGATGATTCTATTAAAGCAATAAGCAGTGGAAATAACACAACTTTTAATTGTCAGAATTCTTGTTTCATGGTTAAAAAGCACATCAGTTAATGGTTCTGAATTGCTTCAGGCCAAAGACTCAGCCTTCATACAGATTATTTTTTACATATTTGTAAATAAAGGCAGTTTTAAAAGTCTTCAGTGGTTAAGAACTCCCTGAATCCAGAACACCAACTTAAATATTGCTTCTTTCACACAAGATTCACACAAGTTATATGGCAATTTTGTATATACATGTGCATGAATCACATTTTCCAAACATTTTGAATGCAACTGCTTATAGGGATGGGACGGGACAGAAAGGTGTACTAGGAAATACTGTTAATTTCCTAATTTGAAACAGGACTGAATAGATTCACATGATATCATATGCTGAAACACCTAAAAATGTAAAGCAACAAGCTTCTGCAAGACAAAATAAAGACAAAACTTCGACTACTATCAAAAAGCTCTTAACTGAATGCTAGTTTGCAAGTAATGTAAAATATTAGCTAGTACAATCTTTGTAACCTTACGTATGAACTCATCCCATCATTCCAACTTAAATAGTATGAATGAAACCCTAATTTAGAAGGTTAGGCCTACTTTAAAGTATTTAAGTTGCAGCAACTGCCGTATCTGCATGCATACTCCAACAATTACAGCATATTTCTTAAGATTCCTATATTCATCTTGTCACTTGCTGTATAGAATGTAAACGGCAGTCTTATCAGTCTGAAACATTTACAACATAAATGTGTCTAATATGTAACTATTAAGTTGATACTCTCTAAAAGTCACAATCATATTCTGTAATAATGCTTTCTTACCTGGACCTGAGCGGCTGCTTGTTCTTGTTCCTGATAGTACTGAGAAGCTCTCCTGTCCTCCTCTTCCTGGAGCTTCTTTGCTAGCTCTAGGTCACTGATTCCTTCCGGGATCTGTTCCCAGTTAATCTCTTGATTTTGCTGCTCTTGTTGTAGAGACAATGCCATCAGATAATCCTAAACAGTAAACTTGTTTATTAATGCTCTTTCACATAGAAAAGAGCCAAGTCACATCAAGTGAATTTTTCAGCATGTGCAGCTACACATACCATCCCCTCTTCCCCCAGCCTCATCTTCAAATACATTTACCTCATGGAAAACAGGAATTTGTTTCAGAACCTGTTCATAACCTGAACTGCAGAAAGGCTGAAAACAGCCACTTTACATTTCTCCTTTCACAGTGCCTATGTCACAGCATACAAAACACAAAAGCTAATTTAAAAAAAAAAAAAAAAAAAAAAATTGCTTTCAGGTTTAATTCCATTACCTGGATAGCAGCAAAAGAAAGACAGTGTCAGCTCATACCAGTTCTAGGTAGAAGTAAAGATTTTGAAGCTGTCTCTTTGTAATTTGCTATTTCTAATTAAAACTCTGATTTATGCTTGATTATCTGTCCCCACTCCACTGAATAGTGTTGAGAGTACATCAGTAAGCAACACTAACTCCTAAACAGATGAGAAAATAATCAAAAGGTAGTTTTGGATATATCCAAACGGACAGCAACTCAAGATATTACTAGCCCTGTTATCTCTGCCAGATTCTTTATTCTACAAGAGAGATACAGTGCCTGAATTATTAAAAAGCATCTGCTTATTCATTTCCCCCCCCCCAGTATTTAAAAAACATTAACGGTGATTATTATAAAGATAAATTTATTTTGCTTGTTCAGAATGTAAGATTTCCAAGAAGCCTGGTCTCCCTATGTGCTTATGCATTAACTGGTACAAGTAAGTCCCATCTCAGACACGACTTCTGGAAACTTACATATAGTTAAGACTGACAAATAACCACCATCACACACAATCTGCTATGGCTTTTGTCCTACATTCAGCAAAGTGGGCATCAGAAGACAAAGTTCAGTTATGACAATATTAATGAGCTGAAATGAATTTGTTACAGAGGGAGAAGTTTCACAGTGCTGTTTCTGTTTCCATATACAAGGCAGATGTGACACTACACCTGAGTAAGTTCTCTGCAGAAGTGAATTCTGAGAGATTAAAATCAGATTTTCCAAACTATTCAGGCTGGTCTTACTCTTCCTCCCTTGAAGTCATGCTAGTATTTCAAAGTAGCACTTTTGAGAACCCCAACCTAAGTATCTAAAGAATTTTTTTATAGTCCTATATATGCATGAGTACATACACATACACATCCCTGTAAGTATACATATATATGACTAAAAATATGTAGTAATTGTTATATATAGTCACAAGCAAGCAGAAAAATACAATAGAAAGGCAGAAATCCAGTACTTGATCTATTTGATCCTGCTGCCCTCTGTAGACAGTTTCAGGGTCTGATGGAGGCCGTAGGTGGAATTCAGAATCACAGAAATTTCCATCACCATCCACATTGTGTAAGCTTTCCCAAACAACTTTCTCTTCTGTAAGAAAGCCCTGGTCTGTCACCAGCAGGTAAAGCTGACCCTATGCAGAAGAATAAAGAAAACCTGTAAAACTAAAAAAATTATTTTTTACAATCTGATATAATTAGCAGAAATGATCAGCTAATACAACTGTTGCATTCCAGTAAAACATTCAGATTTTTTAGCAAGTTTAAAATTTAAATGAATCAGTATACAGCATTGAAACACCAGATACTAGTATTCATTGCTAAATTAACAGCCACACTTAATTTCTGTATTCCATCTTGTAATTTTTCATTATTAATAAAAGTTCCTATTAACTAAAAATTAATATAAAACATGAATATATACCTTGATAACTCCTTGGAAACACACCTAAGAAGTATACCTCAAGACTGGCAATGTAGATTTTAAATCCCAGGACAAATCACGTTAAATTCCAAAGGCAAGGTCTGGAGACAAAGGTGATCTTTCCAAATAATCCAAGAGGCATTACCTCAAAACGACTGCATCTCAGACTTCATGTTTTATAATGGATTTTGATAGAATTTGAGGTTTATTTCAATGGAATAAATTTAAGATTCTTGCTATCACTTGTCACCAATAACTGCTTTTGTTGGATTTTAGCCTTTTTACAGTTCCACAAGGCCAAATTTCTCGATTCCAAACTGAAATTATAAAATGGGCTGGTCTGGGAGTGAAAGAGACAATACTAACAAGTCCAGAAGCCAAGGTACAGGAAGGATGAAATGCAATCTTAGGTTGAAGGAATGGGAGAGGAGCTGAAGTCAAAGGGAAATTACAGAAGCAGGTCTCAAGTAAAAGGAGATCGTGCTGCATGTTTGAGGGACAGCAAAGCAGCACAAAAATCCATGTTTAAATTTCAATTTAAATTAGATTCTAATCTTATCCTACCCTTTTTATAATGTTTTTAGAATTACACTCCAAAGCAAGAATGTTATTACTGACCATAAAGCACATTAAGACTGAAGCTTCCATTAATATTACTGAATGTACCAGATCAAGATATTCAATGCTAAACTTGTTGCAGTGTTTTAGCTGTAAAAATCAAAGCAGTTTATTGTAACATCCACAAAAATTTGCTATTTACAGCAGCACACAAAGGGTTCTCAAAGATCACTGTGCTGAAGATGTACCAAAAACACAGGAAGCAGTTCCTGTTCTAATGATTTCATAGGCTGAACAGGCAAAAAATCAAAACATCGCCCCTATTCAACAAGTACAGAACTAGCTCACTGATTTCTCTCAAGTCATTAAAAGACTGTCATAAGAGATGCTGAAATGAAAACCAGATCTCTTCAATCCTACTAAGTTTACAGCCATCCCTTCTGTGGCTGGTAGGTCATACGACGTAACAAAAACATTATTTCAAGATTCACATGCAGCAATTGTTCTAATATTACCTAATACCACAAGATGCACTTATACAAAAGGCCAAACAGAACAGATAAAAACCACACAAAGGACACTACTGTATGTTCCAGCTTTGGAATGGCAATTACCCCAGCACAGGTGGGCTTACAGATATAAATACAATTGTCAGCAACAAGTCTGATCACAGAACATGATCTAAGGAATCATCTTTCCCTCGGAAACCTGCCTAAAAACTGAATGCTACTTCTGATGCTTAAAAATCACCCAAAGAAAATAAAAGGAAATAATTTCACAACATTTCCAATTTGCACAGAATACCTATTTCACAGCATCTTATATATAAGAAGTCTTTAAAAACATGTAAAAAAAAAAAAAAATCACAGAATCTTTAAGGTAAGTGTATTTGAATCTTTTAAATTTTATGTTGACCAGTACATTGATTCAAACATACCTAAAGAGAAAAAAAAAAGGGGGGATCAAGTCTTCCTCTATTATGCCAAACATTTTGAATTAGTTTTTAAACAGCTCATAAACAGTGTAGCTTAATAATAATACTGAAATGGGAAAATGTTAATGCTTTCATAATCTCCCAACTATTGTAAGATTAATATTTGTGTGTGAAAAGTTCAAGTATATCATTACCTTTATAGGATTAGAATCTAGTATCTGTCATTCAAAAATGTTAAAGCTAACACTTGTTTGAAATAGAGAACTGTTTCAATCTTAAATAAAATTCATATTCTTACCTTCTGTTTTTAAGACTTCCTCAGTTGAACTATACCTGAACACTGATTTTAAAAAAGGCATCTCAGAGTAAATTAAAAAAAAAAAAAACAAAACCAACAACATTTTATTACAGCTCCCTAATGAAAGGCAATAAACTGCATTATGTATCACCACACTAAAACAATACCATTCCAATTCCAATACCAATTGCATAGTTTAAAAACATGCTGCTTCACTTTAACAAAACCAAGCAAACCCACAAACACAGGCTCCCTAGTACTTGTGAAGAGACAGGGTTCCTTTTCACTTTATTGGAATGAAAGAACAATGGGAAAACACCGATCAGAGATCCAAAGTCATCTTTCCCTTTTTGTTTTTTATCAAGTGCTCTGATCTCTACTTCATATTCGTAAAATTTAATGGGATTTCTAAAAAAAAAAAACCAGATTCCCAAGGACCCTCATAATATTGCTAATATTCATGTAACTTTTGGTAATAATTGGACAATTTTCAGTTTCATATACAAAATAAGAGGAGTCAGCTCTTTTTGTATTGTGAGTAGCTACATTACACCTCTCTACAGAATATCAATCTTCCTAGAACTTCAATGTTTTTGTTCTTTCTACTTGCAACAAGTAAATAGAGGCCGTATCTACAGACTGGTTTTATAGGCACTATTTTAATGCCACGCATGTTCTCTTCCCAATCCTAAAGGCTCACAGGCCAACTTCACTGGCACACCCAAATTCCACTGAGGGGATTTTGTGATACGAGAAAATCTTTTTAACATATGACCTTCATGCTGCCTCTAAATTTGAGCTGCACTAAGTAATGACATGCCTGGTGTCAGGAACCAGCCACCAGTCTCCAGCACTTACCAGATCATGAGATCAGTCTAAGCTGCTAAGAGATAGTGATATGCAACCAATATAACACTGGGATTTCTGACTGGATGTGTCCAGTAGTTTTACACCACATTTGTAGCCTACCAAACAAAGTTTCTGCACTTCAGCTCCACTCAGTGCAACACACAAGGAGAAAAAGGGAAAGAGGGAACACAGTGACAGAATCAGTAAGAATTACTAAGTGTAGAAACATTTATGTACACTGAACTAAAAAATTAGGAAGGAGGCTTTAAAAAAAAAAAAAAAAAAGGTAAAAACCAGAATGTGTTTTCTACTTTATAGATCATGGTCCTGATTCTGCTTTTGCTTTCTAGTCAAGGTTAAAGCTAAAACAGGATGATCAGCACACTAAGGTCATGCAATTCAGCTAACAAATGTACATAAATATGCTTTTCAAGTACACCTTGCCAAGAACAATATCATACTTTACAAAATAATTGTGTTTCTACCTTTATAAAATCTTAACTGGCCATTTCTAAAGTATTACCAGCTTATCTTTCAGGTTTATTGTTAAATGTGTGGGGTTTTTTAATAAATACAGTCTCATGGGTTAACACTGCCCACAAAAATACTAGCACATATACAGCAATAATATCTACTAATAACTGTTGTCAACAGGGAATAAAACAATAAAAGAAAGTCTCAAGTGCATAACTTAAGGTAAACTGTGCCTACAATAAAGTTATGAATAATTATTTATTATCCTAAAAATCAATATCTAGATATTGTAGACCAATGCCCAGATTTTATAGTTTCACATATAAAAAGCCTGAAATAAAGCTAAGGATAAATGCAAGACTGTTCTCCTGAAGAAAGATCTCTTAGTCTTCTGTTTGCACAAAAAACTTCTCTGAAATGCAAACAGATGTAGGCTGCAGGTGATGTTACTGGTTACAAGACCTCCTTTCCTGGGTTAATTTAATGACCAGATTAATTAATTAAAATTAATGCTTTTAAACTACTTGTTCTGATGCCAATTACCAAGTTTCCAGCAGTTTAGAAAACTGAAAAGGAAAACTAAACACCTGTCCAATAGCATCATACAGTAAAGACAAACATTTTAAGCCTTATCCTTTAAAGTCTATGTAAATATTCTCTTGGACTTCTGGATCAGATGCCTTGGTTTTTATGAAGGTGTTTTATGTTGACGTGAATGAGTGCTATTATTTTGGAGATTAGTCTAATTTATCTCAATGTTTTAACTGTTACAAGAATTTTTTTAAAAAAGTATACACCATTTGATTCAACAGAGTAACCCTCAGAATAAAAACTGTACACTTACTATGAAATGAAAAAATATTTAAACGTGTTTTTAAGAAGTTATATACATTGCCTCTACTATGCCAAACTTGGACAACATCTTAAATGCCAAAGGAAAAAGTGCACTTATTGCTATGAAATATACTCTGTATTTGAATAAAAGTCTGTGTTGAGTTCTGAACCAGAAACCCAACATTTATAAACTAGAAAACATAAATTGCAACACACATACTTAAAAATCCAAACAGGTAAGTGTCTTGTTACTTTTCAGTGAAGAAAATAGGTTGTATTACAGTCACATCAGTGGGAAAAATGTTCCAACTGAACTAAGATATTCTTACCAAACTGATCCCCTCTTTACAGTCCTGTTTTTCCTTGATCTAGGGAATTATCATTTGATGTATTTATTATCTGTGTAATGAAAAGCAAAGGCAAAAAAAAACAAAAATCACATCTTTAACTGCTGAAAATGATTACTGTATAATCACATGAGCCAAGACTATTAATATTCAATTAAAGGGACAGGAAGTATAATAAATGATTACTCAGACAAATGGACCAATAATAGTGAAAGAGATTAAGAATCGGAAAACTGAACTGCCATTATTGACTAACACTCACCATACTTCAACAGGTGTCTAATATATTACAGAATTGCTGTATTTGCTTTTCTTTCATATACAATAATGAAATTTTTTAAAAAATGTTACATAAAATTTTTCTATAAACATAAACATGATCCTAATACTCAAACTTTTTTCAAATCAGAAATGACAACATATTGTATTATGCAAATTTCATTCAATTTTCAGAAGAGGAATAGTAAAATATTAAATATTCAAGACTATATTAAATAATATAAACTGAGTAAAATTCTAATTGAACTGGTGGTCTATTCTGAAATGCAATCTGTGAAACTTCACAATTACATTGTGATATCAACTCAACAGCTTTAAAAGAAAACACTCTAATCTTTAGAGGAAGAGTACTTCAAAACTTTTCATAGTAATTTCTGAAAAAAATCACTGCCACCATTTTTCTACTATTGTTACTTTACTCCTCATCTTCCACAATTTTAAAGTGAATGCTGTATCTAAAACAGAAAAAATATTATTGAATGAGTCCTTTCCATTTAACTCCTACTCCTAGAGTCAGGAATTTGGAAGATAAGTAAAAACGGCACAATGTTTACCTGCCTGAAGATTAACCTTTTAGAAGCATCCATATATTGAATTGAACTGGAATATTTCAAAACAGTAGCAAATACTTTCAAATACAGTGAGAGTAACTAAAAACAGTTTTCCCCCTTTTACTTTTTCTCTTGTTCGTAAGTCAAATACTGTTTTTTAAAATAATAAATATTTTTAAAAGTGTTCTAATACAACTTCTCACTTATTATTGTCCAGCCCAAAGCCTGAAGTATTATCTTCATCCCCATAACTAGTGTAGAAATGCTTTTTAAATATCTGCTAGCAGAGACTGTTAATAAGCTTTTGCCTTCAGTATATAACAGCACTTATACCTCCCTAATCTACACCAGGTATTCATAATGTTGCTGTATGTACATAACCATTCTATTCCTGATCGTGCAAGAAGCACTTAAGAGTTAAAAAAACCCCACCTATTTTATTATTGTTAATTTAGTAACAAAAAATAATATTAAAAAGAAAGCCAGGTTTGTGAGGAGTCACTCCAGTTCCCTTCCTTACAAATTCCTTCACTATCCATGCAAAAAAAAAAAAAAAATCTTGGAGTCAATAGAGACACTGGACACAAAGGAAGCATGAGTAGATTAACCAGCCTAACAATCATACTAGTTGGGCACTAGTATGCCCAATGTTTCCAAGGAGTTCTTGCCACTATGCAACATCTTGTAACAGCAGCCTATGAAAAAATTTTCAAAGCAAAGATACAGGAATTCAGAACACTGTGCTGTTAATTCACACTTCCACATAACTCTCATTTCAGTAAAACAGGACTGTAAAATAAGCAATCCAAAACCAAGGTAAAGATCCTTCGATCTGACAGTGGAAAGCCACTCTAAACTCAGTATAATTGGGTAAAGTGTGTCAGTGTTAGTAAATCTTCTATTTTTAAATTGATACTGTGTGTCAAGTAATAAATACTGCAAACTCTTTATAATAAAGACTTAAAAAACAGGAAGTTCAAATTATATACACAAAGGACGTTATCAGTCTCCACCTCTCCCATTTCTGCTCTAAAATATCCACAAGATTATCCCTTATTAAGGAATGACAGGTAAATGCATATATAATATATTTAAAAACAGAAAATATCAATTATCTCTAAAACAAGCTCACCAGATGGGATGTGGAAAGAACTCTAATACAACTTGAAAAAATAAATCTGTTCAACCAAGCACCACAAATATTAAAAATGGCTCAATCACAATCATATGATTGTTATGCGGCACCAATATAGAGCAGAACTAAGGCTATTTGGGTTCATCTGTTCTATCAGAAAAAGATATGTTCTATCAGAAAAAGATAAGTTCTTCATCTTCAACATATGGTATGTTGAACTTTAAAATGTGTCCAATTTATGAATTTTGCTCTTTGACTTATTTCAGTATCACCAAGTATTTCTTTTTCTTAAATTACTCACACCTGCTCCTCAATTCTAAAGCTGATTCTAGAAAAGATAAGCATATAAGAGAACTTGGAACAAGTTTCTACATTTCCTTTGAAAAAGCTTAGCAATCTGTTTTTTTTCTTTCCTCCAGTAAATGCTATTAAGATCAACCTACATTCTACTTACTTTGAAATATAACATACTGAAATCCAAGTCCTTTCACTAAAATATCAGCCTCAAAAAATCCCACTGAAGTTAAGAAATATCCCCAGCGTACAAGTCATTGTATCAGCTGTACATGAAAGCTTCCAAACAAAAGTTTAAGTATTAGCTTCATTAGAATAATACTTAAACAGCCTGATGTACCTAAGGGATTTTCATTATAAATTCTTGCTAATTATTCAAAGTGTAAATGTTTCTAAAAATACACAAGTTTTATTATATGTACATAAATTTTCTTATATGTATAATTCCCTTTTGTTTAACTTCATAACTGTTTTGTTTGTATGTTTCCATATATTGGTTTGGAGGGGGAAGAGGGAAGGGCAATATTAGAGAAAGACAAACAAATTGCATAGTTCTTCCCCTGAAAGTTCTACATCTTCATTTTCTCTGGCATATGTTGTGCCTTCAGTTCTGCTAATTGATGGACTTCTCTCCATAATCCAGCTACTGCTGACTACTGCTCAAAGCGTGAAGTAAAAGAAACACCATTAAAAGTCTGCAGAGCTAGCATTAAACCTAGTAAAAGGAAAGCGTAAAGCAGTTGAAAAATCTCAACTCTGTGACAACAACGCGTTTGGCACTCATATGAGTACCCTGGAAGTCCAAAGATTTTTTGATAGCTATCATGGCTAAAAGCCCAAGTCAAGTCTATTTCTGACTTCCTTGATATGAAAGAATACCTAGTCATATAGCTATTGCAAATAGCTAGATAGGTTAGAAACAAACAGAAAGGTTACTGCTGACTTTTAAAAATAAATTAATTAAGAATTTGTCTTTATTAAGAGTTTCTTCATATCGCAAATTCTATAATGTACCACTCACCAGAAATCCAAGGCAAAATGAACAACACTTTTTAAAAGTGACAAGTCCAGGAACTAAAAGCCTGTAGATAACATGGAAATTGAACACCAGCTGCAAGTGAGGTCACCATAATGACTATGAAACACAAGAGTAATGGACCATATTCCAAAACTCAGCATTTCAGAAGTCTTAGACTTCTCAAAAAGGACAAGATTAAAACCATAGTGACTTAGTAGCAGTAAAGCTTAAATACACAACTAACAAATAATACTATTCTTCAAATATTTTAACTCAATATTGCTTAGGACTTGGATTTAGTTCTTACAGTTAAAATTCAGACACAGATTTTTACTCACTGCCTTAACCTGTTCTGTATTTTTAATATCGGTTAAGGATATTTAACTCATTGAAGTGTTGCATTTTATTTCTTTAAGGAAAAAAGATCTCAGCTGAGAAGTGTATGTTTACAAGTATGAAGTTAATAAAGCACTGACACACACCAGGTTTTGATCTTCAATCTAAATACTGGGCTGCAAAAGACGACAAACAGTCTACATTCTACAAAAAAAATTCTGTATTATAATTCACAAGGTCAAAGTGATACTCATTGACTGTATTTAATACAAAGAATATTTTATATTTTAAAAGTTTTAATTATAGCACAAAAATGAATGATTTCCAGGAGGTTTTAAGTATTTTATCTGGAATATCCTTTAAACAAAGTAAAAAAGGTTTCCAGAAAGTACATCTGTACTTCTACTTAGTATTTTCTTTTTAAAATCAAATTGTTTTGAGGTTGGGTTTTTTTCCCCATAATGAAAGCAACCATAAAACAATGTACGGGCTTGCGTGACAAACTACTACCAACTATTGCAAGAGCTAAATTTAGAAAAATGGAGAGAAGCAAAACTATACCTCTTATTGTGACATAAATTAGCTGTCAGGAAATATAACAATTATAGTTTTGACCATAAACAGATATATTCCATAGTTTTTGTTTTGTTTTTTTTTGTTTTCGGGGTTTTTTTGTTTGGTTTTTTGTTTGTTTGTTTTTTGGTGTTTTTGTTTGTTTGGTTTTTTTTTAAATGGAGGAAGAGAAGAGAAAGATACTTTTACCTGTCCTACTGCTTCAAGAGAATATCATTGTACATAGATTTAAAACAAATCTTAGATGTGCTCTAAGAAGCTATTAGAAAACCAAACATGTTACCTGTTTGTAGAGTTAATCATTACTTATCAGGACTATTCAGAGTTTAGCTCAGCTTATGAGTAGTTATTCAAAATGCTAATGATAAGCATTGACAGTCAAGATTAACAGACAGAGGGAGAAAAAAGGACTAGTACTGCCAAATGGAAAAGTTAGTGTCATTCACATGAGGGATATGACATTACCAAATAGATGGCAAAAACAGTGGTTCCTTAATGTTACACACCCCCTGTTTTTATGTATTACCATCACCAAATGCAAGTGTACATGAAATTAAAGTCTTATTAAATAACAGATAATCAAAATATAATTTCAAGAGTTCTATACAAAGGTAAAAACTCATACGTATGTTTGAGAGAAATGTCTAACTCTAAGTATGATTTGATACTGCAAGCCAATGAAAAGTTTACTTCAAAATATTCACATTTGTCACTGAAGAGAAGGGAACGGTTAAATCTCGGGAGACAATTTGACCGTGCCCCTTTCTACCCGAGTCAGATACGTAAAAATACACTATCATCTTAGTAAAGGCAAACTTGTGTTAGAATGAAGATGCTCCACAAATGATTGTAAACTTGCCAAGCCAGATTCTCTATTCCATGGAGTAAGGAGTCCCAGAAGCATTAACTAAATTGCCACTTGCTTTTCATATCCTGGAATACTCCTTTCACAGTTCTCACCATTTTGCTTCCCCAGTTTCAGATTTAAAAAAAAAACAAAAAAACAAAAAAAAAACAAAAAACCAAAAAAACCAAAACAAACAAAACAAAAAAACCAAAACACCTCTTCCCTAACAACAGGAACCAATATTGTAGCTCATCTCAACTTCTCCAAATGTTTGGTGTTTTGAACACCATGATGGAGCTACTCATCTTACTCATCTACTGGCCCAAATGTAAAGCAAAATTTTATATTCTCAGAAACAAAAAATTAAATAAATTAATTAACCTTATCATTGCCAATCACAAACTGCAAGTAAATTTCAGCCATGTAAGAAATGTATGTCATTATTAACACAGGGAGCAAACTGAACATAAAGGCAAGAGCTACAAGAAGATTTAAATGATAATCTAAAAACACTGTAATCAATAATTCACAAGTAACATCTGCTACAGACCTTACATTCACCATAAGCCGTACAACATGTAACAACAAACTGGAATTTATTTCTATTTCAAGACAGGGGAAAAACAAGATTTGCTTTGAAATGAGAATGCAAACCACAACAGTAAAGACAAAAAAGTTGAATATACCTTGTATTTGGTCATGGTGCTAAAATGGTTGTTCCTGAAGAACACACAAAGCTCTCCCTCCTGGACAGCTGAAGTCAACTCACACAGTCCATGGTATGTCAACTGTGTAGCTGTGTTATTTAGAAATTGCTCAGCTACAAATCCTACAAAAAGCAATACATACTGTTATATGTGTCTATTACATACTTCCTAATATCTAAAACCTGGTTACAATGGTAATATTTTTCCTATCTCCTCCCTACTAAGATGCCCCCTTATAACCACAAATCTAAGGGAACACATTCAGAGAGGGGAAAACGAGTCTAAAGTTCTAAAACCTCAACATTGTAGATAACCCTCTCATGTTCAGAAATGCTATATCCGCTTCTAATATTACTGATTTTTTCCTTGTCATCATGTAGTATATAAGTCATGTTCTAATTATAGGAGATAATATATATCCAAGTTGAAATCTGAATGCTGCCTGTAATACCTTTTCATAAAAGGAAGTTCTCTCCAGCTTTTTAAAAAGTCTATTTAATAGATCAAGAGAACGAGGCTGATCCTTGGTTTGGAAATTGCATCAGAGAAGTTTAGAAGACAAGCACAGTGCTGTCTGCCTGCCCAGGGAAAGAAGTTCAGCAGACAGAATGCAGCTCTTCACACATATCTCTGCATACCGAGACCCACATACAAAATAGGTAACTAAGATTTGATAGAGTAGATACTTTGATAAAGCATAGAAAAAGGTTACCCACCTTCACTAACCAGTTCACTGTTGTCCGACTGTTTACAAGAAATGATCTTCTCCACTAGCTGATTGTAACTGCAGTTACCAACTGCTTTTACTATGTCAGCAACCTGGAGCAGGAAGGAACAGCATACAAAACAGAGAACTTACCTTTGTGAAGAACAGAACACAACTGTAAGCCTATGGCAACTATTTATAAGAAAATAAGAAGAGTTTCAACAAAGAGAATACATTATCCCCCTAAAAATACTAGGCCAAAAAGTTTTAGCCCAGACTGTTACACATTTTGTGGTCTCAGATCCCATTTTAAATCCTTAAGTTAAGGCTTAACATCAAAAGCTGTTGCTAAAGTGGAGGGAGGAGAGAATGGAGTTGGCTCAGTTGAACGGGGAGGAAGTCCAAGGGGATAAGAGAACAGCACCTTTCATGAACAAGGCATGAAAAGAAAAAAAAAAAATCTGAGGCAGATTAGTCCAACCAAACTCACCAGCTTCCCCCTAAGTAAACAGTATCAGTTTACTGTTTATTTAAATAATATCATTAAAAATAAATTATATGTTTGTTAAAGATGCAGTACTCTAATTGGTTCTAACATCCTCAGTTCTCAAAAGCAGTGACTAGTAAATCAGAATTAAAGAAAGGAGGAAAGTAACCTTGGATTCCTTCCAAGTGTTCTCTAAGGAGCTTTCAAAACCAATGACTGGGACACCGTATCTGGCAACTTCCTACCTCCTACAATTCTCATTTACACAGTCATGAATTCAGCCTAGAAGGTTTTCAAAGTTAGCTTGACTATAGACCTAGTCTCTGCAAAGTTACCACACTAAAACACATGTACAGTCTGTATTCACTCCTCTCTGAAGAGAATCCAATTTTTCTGACTAGATTTAAAAAATCCATTACCATAATCATTATTATTGACTCCAGTTAAAATTCTGAAACATCTCCCCTCCCCCCAATAAAATTCAGAATAACTTGTATCCTGTTTGAATTATTGAAAAAAATAAGTTACCTGAGGGTCCACTAACCATCCATGGTACAAGGGGATATCAAGAAGGTCAAACACTATGCATTCAGGTGTGTATTCAAATACTCGTACACCTGTAAACTTCACATTGACATCCAGACCCGTCTGTAACTTATGTAGAATCGCCATTGCATCACTCATATTCTGACAGCAGAAAGAAAAACAAACAGATGACCAAATAGAGCTTTGTACACTTGGTGGTTACGCTTGTAACCCTTCATCGTTTAGTCCCCATCAATTCAACATTTCAAAAAAAAAAAAAAATTTTACAAAAGGGGAAATTAGCTAAATAACTGTTTCAATGCATATTCACGTTCTTCATTCCCATTTTGCCAGAAGAGATCTGCAAAATAAGAACTCTCCCTCCAATCAGCTTTATCTGACTGTTTCTTCTTCTACACTCATAAGCTGCTTTTAGGCAGCTCCTACTTCTTTTAGCTCTATTTCCCACAGCCACAAACCAATGTTTGCAAGAAGAGCTGGATTATAAGGGAATCTCTAAGGGACTCTCTTGAGGTTTCTTCTCCCCTTTTAAGTCCTGCCTTATGAGTAGGCTGAAGTATTTGCCACCACATAATGAATGAACAAAACAGATCTACACAGTTCTACTTGCCAATTCTAATTTGGGGATTCAGTACTTAAAGTAGTGAACAACAATGAAGAATCTGATTTTTTTTGTTTCATAAAAAAAGTTTTGCTGTCTTATTTTGGGCATACCTTTAAATGGCCTGTAGATTCTACTGTGTAAACAAGTCATGAAAGTAGCACTTGTTACAGTAGTGATCCCAATGGAATCCTAAGGGGAATTATCAAGTTACGAAGATCCAATCACACAAAGCAAAGATGAGCCAAAGAAAAAGTGCTTTGTGAGACAGGTCTCTTGAACCGACAAGTAAGTTTCCTGACATGCAGGAAAAAGAATTTTCCACCAAGTGAGAAGAGTCCACAAAGAGTATAATCAGAAAGTATTTGCAGTATTTGCAAAAGATTCAGGGAAACTGAGGCGCTTTTTTGTTTGTTTGGTGGGGGTTTTTTGTTTTGTTTTGGGGGGGGGGCTTTGCTTAGTTTTGCAATATTCTGTTGCTTAAGAGGAATTCAGGGTTGCAACAATGAGGAAAAAAGCATGACGAAAAACAGAAATACAGATTGGAAAGGAGATGGCAGACAGAAAAGATTCACAGACTAAAACCACTGATTGTTAGAGACAGTTGCCTCTGTGTTGTCTTCTTTTAATGATAAGACAGTTAATGGCAAGAACCACAATTAATGGAATCAGTAAGGGAAAACAAAAAACTGAGACTAAGGATGACTGACTATAAAGGATGAATAATGAGAAAACTGTTAAAGAGCTAGGTAGGCTAACAAGGCGTAAGTGGGGTACATAGTGATGAGTTATTTTATCAAATTAAAAGCAACTTGGTGAAATGCTGGAAAATTACAAATAACTGAATCCATTAAACAATAACATAACCAATACATTAACTTGAACATTCACTTCTGCAGCACATTAGTCCACACATTAATAGAGCAGAATGCCAACACAAGCCTGTATATTACAACGTAAGGTAGACTTAATATTTTTAAGAAGTCAGTTTAAGAAATTAGTCTATGCATCTTGTAATTTGGTATTGTAAAGAATGTACCAATTAAAACATACAACACTTACTAAGTAAACATGCTAAGTGAAGTAGCTACATCATTTAATACTTCATGATCCAATTCTAAGCTCAGTTTTGCAACTGTTGGAAAGATGAATGTTACCTAGATCTTAGAAGAAGTTTTAGACATCTCTCAGCATGCAACAAAGTTCTAAAACAAAACTTGTATGTAAAAATGGTGTAAGCAGACAGGTATGTGTAAAATAGTCTCGCCTACAGATCTTTGCACAACACTTCACACATGCAACAACATGGTTTCATTAAGGCACATAGCAAAAATTTCACATTCACCAACCTCAGTATTTCAGCTGAAGGAATTAAGCTACTCCTCTTACTGGTATGCAAGTTTAAATGTACTTTTTTTCTTAATAAAATGACAGTAGAACAATAAGCTTGTTCCTACTTTAGAGTAATTTCAATTTAGATGCAACTTCTGAAAACTCCTAAATTAAGTTTATCAACAGACATACTTCCTTGTTACTAAGCAGATCTAAACCTGGAAAGCTCTCAGAAGAGTTGAAGCTTACACAGAAAACCTTATAAACTACTTGATAAAGCATAGCTATAAAACACTGTCATGATCATTATCCAGTATCTGCACTTGAGAGTGGTTGCTATGAACGAGAGGTTTTACTGCTTGTAGCTCTTTAACTGCACTGTTCTGCAAAGTTTCTATTACCAGGAAGGTAACAGCTCCCACTACTTTACTACATGTTGCTTCATCCTTTTGACAACTTCGCTATGTCACAAGATTTAGAATTTAGCAAGATTTGCAAGTAATTCTCAAGATCTGGCTCAGACTTTTTTTTTTTTTTTAAAGTTTTTATCGTTACAATAGCAAATGAAACCGCCTTACATAAGAAGTGCATTTCATTAGTAGGGACCAGGTATCAAGTATAAAAACCTATCAGAGGTGTTTTAGAAGAAATAATGCTATACTTGTACTCTGCTAAATGAATAGGAAGAAAGTCTATAGCAATTTAGCACTACCCATCCACAAATTCAGATCATACATCTACAGACATTAGTTGCATTTATTTTGTAATGTAATTTTGTAAACAAAGCAGGAATACATCAAACTGTCCAGAAAACTGCAGAAGTTACTCACTAAGATTTGAACAGTATCATTTCTATTTTAGCTATTTCCGCACATTCAAAGCAACAAGCTTCTAAAAAAATGAATGCAAATAAACGAGGATATAAATATACAGAACGGTTGAGCTTGGAAGGGACCTCTGGAAGTCATCTGGGCCACCCCGCTGTTCTCAAGCAGGGCCACCTAGAGCCAGCTGGCCAGGACCATGTCCATACAGCTTTTGAATATCTCCAAGGATGGAGACTCCACAACCTCCCTGGGCAACCTGTTCTTAAGTTTGTGAATTAGAACTTGTGCTTTTTTTTTTAATCCAACTTTCATTCAAATACTTAATTAAATCCCTCAAGTATGGTAAAAAAGTCACAGCTGAAATTACTATCTTGTCACAATGTTGAAATTATACTAAAATCAAGCATTACAAATCCAGCTGCCTGAAAAATTTACTTGACTTTCTTGGATAAGAAGAAAATATAATGTTTTAGGCAAAGAATATTAACTGTGTGACAAGATAAACACAAAATTATGATTAACACCAAGACTTAGTTCCAATGCTTCTGAAATGTAATAATTTTGTAAGACTCAGTTGCCTAATTAGTTTCTTTTTCCCTCTCATGTGATATCACTCATGCATCTACAAGTACATTTAGAACATTCCTAGAACAGAGTGTTTCTTTAAAATTGTACAGTTAAATATTTAAGGAAAAGGTTTGTGACATTTATGTAGTAAAGCCATATATTTGAGCACAAGAAAGCCATAGAGGTTGTACTTTAACCAGGTATACATCTTTCATCACCCTCCTGTAAGTTGATTATAGCTATAATCTTCTACAGCACAGAATTGTGTGGAAAAAAATATAGCTAATTTTGTTATTACAAAAATAATTCATATAATTTGATAGAAGTCATATTTTGGATTATTATTAAAAGAATCCACATTCAATCATCATTCTAATTTCAACTCGATTTGGTTTTCAACACTGAATGAGAGCAAGAAAAGAAGACCTAATAATAAATAGAACTAGCTTGAAACCTAACACCTATAATAAATTCAAATCACTTTTCCATGAGTAATCAAAAACACAGCTGACCACAGACAGAGCTTGAAAAATTTGCTCCAAGATAATATATACCACATCAATATTTTTTTAAACTAATAGCATTATCTTTAACACAGAAGGACTTCTGTGATGACATAAAAATAGTGGTCAGTGCAAATAATACTGCCTTTTATAATATGGAATCAACCTCTTTTTGTCCATCACCACTTAAGAACAGAGATCTCTTTCTTGCTCAGTTTACATCCTCAGAGAAAGTCTAGCAGGGATCACAGAACAGAGTACACTGAAGGACGCATAATAGAAGACTTCAAAGAGCAACCACCCTGCTATATACTTCCATCCGTACTTCCGTGTTAAAATTCCTCAATAAAAACAAAGTTCTTTCATTACACTCATTACAGGCAAAAAAAAAAAAAAAAAAAAAAAATCACTTCTTGTGTTAATAGTTACGGAGTTTTTCTTCACTAATAGGAAGTATTTATAAATAATACTCTACATCAAGCCTAGGAAAAAAGGAAAAACTAACTACAAACAATGGTTTGTATGCTTCTGGTTTTTAACAAGATGATAAACCTTAGGTGAGAAAAAAGTTTTAGTTCCTTCAGATATAAGCAATTGTGTTTTCGGAGCAGCTCCTTACCTGCTCATAATTTAGACGCTGAATTTCAGATATCTCTTTAGGTTTTGCATCAAGAATATAGTCTCCTAAAAAAACGAAAATAAAATTAAGTTTATTCCACACTCAAAGCTTCAACATTTCTATGAACACTTCTGACTGAAGCTGACTGATCATAAATACTACCATTGCAGTTTTCTATCAAATTAATGAGATTGCATTGTTTTATAACCTGAATTATAATTAAGGAGTAAAACATGAGTATAAAGAACATAGTAAGATCATATTAAGAAATAAAATTCAAATGGCCAATGTTGTTACTAAAGCAGCATTTCATAATCTCTTGGGGTATCATACCAATCTCTTAATTATTCAGAAATTTACCTCCCTCTGTGCCTCAACTTAAAAATACAAGAAGGTCAAACTGTTCACAATAAGATATGTAATTGCATAACACAATTTAAAAATGCAACCAGTTATCCTGACTGATACTATGAATATTTTGACGTATGTTTCCATACACCAATAATTCTGAAAGGCTTGTATTCCATCTGTGTCTACAACACAAAGGTAATTAATCAGTTAGTCAACCCACTGGGGGTTCAACATTTATAACATTTTTAGTGACTAGTATCCATAAACAGCCTCTCCCAAATTTTTCAGATTTTATTTCAATGCTTTTCGTATTTATTCCCTTGCTCCATTCCTAAAAAATATGTTTCTACTCAAAGAAAAATACCATCACAGGTTTCCTAATTTATGATCTTTTAAGTTAAGATTGTTCAAAGTGGTTGAAAGGTTTGGGTTTTTTTGTTGGTTTTTTTTTTTTTTTAAGCTGGAGAAGAACCATTTGGCAACTGCTAATCCTGTTGACTGAACAGGAACCTAAATAATTTGAGAAGGTAATTTTGTTATTCAATTTAATAAGATAATTCCAGAAGCTAACATATGCCTTCAAGAAATAATATACACATTTAGCCAACTGTGATTATGCAGTGACTTCAGACAGTGTTATTCTATCAATACAATTAGAAGAAATGTTTAGACACAGGCAGCAAGATTTCTTAAGACTTATTTTTTTTGAAATCATCTAATTAACTTTTTTCTTCCACTGAAAGATTCACGACACGCTTTTGAAAAGAACAAGCTCCATTCTTTACAAGCAAAAAGAAAGAAAATACAGTAAGTTTTTTTTCTCCTGCTTAAGAAAAATCAAACCTAGTCTGTTAAACTCAAATGTTTTATATTTGTTAGGCTACAAAGGGAGAGAGCTGTGGTACATATAGCTTAAGTACTATCACAACTGCACTTTTAACACCTGGATCATTCTGGGCTTATTGAAGTTACAGACTTGTCAGATGGAAGCAGCTGCAGTTTTGCTGAAGACTGAATCTGATAATGGAGTAGTGCCAGCAAATGAGACCCCAATCACTGTGATGACTAAATTAATTGTTCCTGTTATTTTAATTGGGTCATATTACCAAGGATTAGCATTACTGCAGACGATTAAAGGCACAGTTGACTTACCACATTCTGTCAAGTATAACAAAACAACATTGTAAGAGATATGAATAAGTTTAAATCTACCAATGTGCTGGTGTGCTAAGCCATACCAACTGCATCACTAGACTAACCACTTAGGAAAGCGGTACAGAAAACTTCTAAAAGCAGTTAAGGAAAAGCATGAGTAACAGAATACCATAAGTAATTTTCTTGAAGCATGCGTTCAAGTAAAGCTGAATAAATTAGTAAATAAATAAAACAGTCCTCCTATATTACTACTCACTAATTAGTATAATACATAATTGAAAACCATTTATTGTAATTACTAACCTAAGTATTCCATCAGCTGTTCAGCCGTTATGATTTCCATCATTGGTGGCAGTTTAATCTGTGAAAGTAAAAGTATATTCTCTTTAAAATGTCAAAATGATACAATTTAGAAAGTATCAATAAGGTATTTCTAGATGGAATTCTTCTGATCACATTTGCCTCACCAATTTACAAGAGCATTAGCATACTGGGACCAAGAACCTTCCCAGGACCTCTACTAAATAACAAGAAGATATTAAAAAAAGGCATTTTGGTTTTTAGAGAAACCACATGCGCTCAGTACTTTCTCTCACTTGCAGCTCTCTGTATAGTGCTCCCTAGTCCCACCAAAACATTCCACCAGCATCCCCCTCGACTTCACACCACTCGCTGCACTAGCTCAGCTGCAAGCATCCAGGATGAACAGACTTGGAACTGTAGCCACACTTAGTTAAGAAAACTTCACCTTATTCAGAAAAGTCTTTGACTCCCTGCCTTCATTATAACTCTTAACTGAGTCTTAACTCAAAAAGTTCCTGCATACAGACAAAAGGCTGTAGAGAATCTGGTGGCAGCAGCTGCTGGGACAGGGAAGCCAAGACTCATGCAGATATGAGGAAATGACCTTCCAGCCTCTCATCCCACGCTCACATTTCAAGGGTTTGGTTTAACTCCATACAGAGGAGACCAGACACACAGAACTCTGTGGTGAAGCTTCCTTTCCCCTGACCTATTCCTGTCATCATCACCTGCTAAAACCAACCACCTTGACAGCAGCCAGAGCCAAAAGCTTCTTAGATATTCATCTCCTCCATCCAGCATCCTGGATAAATGTTTTGGTTGCGCACTTCCATTTACATATCTCCCTCCAATAACAGCCAAAGCACAAACACATACAAAGGCACGCTTCTGGCAATCTGAAGGAATACCATAGGAGTATATTGTCTTTAACCATAGTGTGCTCAATTTTTCTCTGCATAAATATGAATTTTATTCTTCTAGGGTTTGGGTTTTCTCTTTTTTTGGTTGGTTGGTTTTTAAGCTTTCTCTTCAGTCTTTAATCTTCTCGTCCTATCTCTCTTCAACAGCTTACCACTGAAAGTCTAGAAAGTCTGGAATTTATTTTGTTAGGAATTTTTAAATCAAGTTCCTCAACACTGATCACCATTCTCCTTGACACAGATAAGTATGAGTAAACAATCTCACATCATGTCTTCCTAAGATTTAATAGCCTCCAACTACTTTGCTGGTTGTGGAGAGGAAGGAGGAAGTAGAAAGCCATGAGATGGAAGAACAATACACATAAAGCCTTTGATGCTGCATCCCAAACTCAGAAACACAGTATAGCAACACACTACACTGTTCACATTGAGAAGGAGAGGGTTTCCTTCCCAATGAAAAGCTAAGCTATTTCAATAACTTTCCAAAGAAAATGAGGTGTGATTGGACTAAATCTATCTCACCGCCAATTTTAATCATATTTGACAAAAGGCAAATGTGTTAAATATATGGATTTACAAGAAGTTTCATTAAATTTGGAAGAAGAAAGAGACCCAAGTTAATATGGCCTTATTATTTATACACTGGCTAAGAAATATGCCCATACTTAGGTCAGAATTAGCCACACAGCATATGCCACACATTGATCAACCCGTAGATGGACACAGAAAGAAGCTGACAGTACTGGGATCTGGGGAAGGAAGGGAATGAAAGTGTAAATTGCTAGTAAAGCAGGAAACTACTGAAGCATAAATTCGTAAGAAAGAAGGCTTAATTAGTTCTGCTTACAAATAAACTTAAAATTTTGTGAATTAAACAAGAAGAAAAATCAGTCATGCATGCATAGGCACATGAATTTTTGAAAACATCTTTTAAATGAGTGACAACTGATTGTAACTTACAAAATTTCTTAGCCTCTTCCCAACACTTCTCTAAGTTTCACTAATACTTGATAGGCTAAAGGTTTTCATAAACTTTGATCCTGTTCATAATATTCATACTGAGTATTCACATAAATATATTGTGCCATGTAAATAACAAGACTACAGGTTCAAAAAGCTGATTCTTAAACTTCCAGCTCTGAATTGGCAGCATTCAAGCCTCAGCAAACATTAGCTGTGCACACCCCTGAGCTGGGTTTGGTTCATTATGGCTCCTAAGGCGTATCGATGTAACAGCACGGAACAGAATGAATTACACTAGCTATGCCTGAAGTAGTTCTGGGACTACAAACAGTACAGATGTGCCAGTATAATACGAACGAAAATTAGCATTGCTCCCTCAACTATTAGCAGGACTACTGTGATGATTCTTCCAGGACTAAAGCTAGCTCTTTTTATTCTTTATTTAAAACCATTCATATCAGCTCAGCCAGCATTGCTTGGGGGTTTCTGATCTGCACCACATTTGGGAATCTAGAAGTATGCCTACACTACAAACAGCAGCTGTAAAGCATAATCTATGTACTCATGGCATAAATGTATTAATGTAATTAATTCTCAGGAGTGGGAAACTAAATCTTTCTCACCCAACTACAATGTGAGGTACAGTTGAGCCACCTTTGTAATTAAAAGACAAGATTGATAAACGAATTTTCATATGAACAGTTTGTCTAGCACAACTTATACAGTTTCTATGCATTAGACTACAAACTGGAAAACTACATAATACTAATTTTAAATACTTTCCACTGTATTCTCCCACTCTTCAGAAGGGCTTAAAAAAAAAAATTAAGTTATATGGTCCTGCACAGAAGCTAACACTTCCGAAAATACTATGCATATAGAAAGGGACCATGCAAATTTCTAATGGCTTATTATTTATTATTGTTTATCTAAAATATGCAACTCCCCTGAATTCAGTGTTCCAGAAGAGGTAAGGGTAGCTTCAACCTGCCTTGACAAAAAACTGTTAATACTCGCTGCAAATATGTACCTCTTGCCTTGCAGGAACAGCTTCATAAGCTTATCACGCAATAGTACATGCTGTCACCCGGTAACCTTAACATCTCCCCCCTCAACCAGGTTTCCTTCAGTCGCTCAGAGCAGGCTTCCTGTTCTGGAAAACACACAGCTACAGGCCTGCTGATTTGTAAGCTCAATTCATTCCACAGATGCAGGGAGGAAGACTGCCAAGGCCTCTGCTGAGCATTCATCAGAAGCTCACCAGCAACTCACCTTCGGAGGCTGAGCAAGTTCATCTGAGCAATCTGTGCAAATTCTGGCCATAAGGAGGTTTAGCTCAGAAACAAGAAAAAGCAGATCATGTGTAAAGGGCCAATGCCAGACCTCAGACCAGGCACTACCACTGCAGACTCTGACAAATCAAATGGATATCAGCGGGAGCATACTGTACTCAGCTCCTCCGAAAAACAGGCCATTTTTATGAGAACCTAAAACTAAAAATTCCTAACTAGAAATTTTTTACTCTACCTCCTCTCTGCACCTCAGTTTGGATACATGTAAGCATAAATTGTTATATAACATTTACTTACATAACGGTTACAATCACCTAAACAGGTAATTCATACAGTTCTAAAAGTTACTGAAATTTTAGTAGAACTAGGCATGTAGGGAACACAGCTCCCAAAAACCTTCTGTTTGTTGAGAGGACTGTGATAGAAAAAAAAAAAAACTTTTAAAGACACTGTCAAATATGCCACTGGGATTATCCTCCTACATAAAAAGCTTAAGGACAAGATATTCCATAAGCACTCACTTTTCAAGACATATTAGTATTATTTATATTTTTATTACATTATGTTTTCCCTTAGGCTTATTTTATGTGCCAAAACAATTTGTTTCTCTGTTCCCTGGACATTTCAGATATGTAATTTGTGTGCAGTGTGTTAAGGTTCACAGAGTTCTGCAGCTACATGACATCACATCCTACCTAAGAAACACAGAGCAGAATTACATGGCACCCTTAAGCTTTTAGCATCTGATGACTGCCACACACAAAATTACCATTTAATGCAATGCCAGAAGTTACCAGAAAGTGCTGCATGGACTACACCTAACAAAGCTGTACTTAGCAATGCAAAGCTTGCTTTTCTAAGCTTAACTACATAGTGAGCCACAGGTCTGAGGAAAAACTGAGCTGTCTTCACATTTAAACAAGCTGAAAGAGCGTCCTACACTACTCTACATCAGAAGAGACAACCCATGCTTGTACATACTTTTTTAAATGTTTGTTTCAATACTCTACTTCTGCTTTCATTTCCATCACAGAAGCCTAAACGGTTACCACACTGTTTTGCACAACAGTTACTTTTTCAAGTTGGTATCATACTGCTTTTGTTTTCTTTTTACTTAGAAGAACGTTGCTGTAACACTTCTGTAAGCAGAACTCCTCAGCTCTATCTCCTAAAGGCTAAACTGCAAGTTAAGCTTATACAGGCAGTCTGCAAAAACACTTCAAACTAAAAGCGATTACTTCATAATTGTAACATTTAGAAGTACGGCTTCTACAATCTGCCACCTCAAAGTTGTATGTCCAGACTCCTTTGAAAGCAGTGGATAAAAGAGAGGTAGCAGTTTTATTGCAAGTTTAGTTCCAAAACCTGGTACTATCAAAAAGGAATTTGAGCAGTTCCAATGGGTGCTACTATTTCAGAATTTCAAAAAACTCAAGCATTGCCAAACCAGCATCTCACAGATAAGAACATCCAGATGCAGCACTCTCAAAAATCAATTATTTTTAAGTAGTCTTTATACCTGTATCCCTAAATAAAGATCTTAACTCTAATATCAAAAATACCTCCAAAAGGCATAATAAAAACTGAATAACTGTTAGGAACAATGAAGAATCTTGCTCTGTTAACAAACAAGATCTTCATAACCACTAGGAACAAATTTTTTGAGTATATGGCACACTCACCTAAGGTAGAGTACATCTTAAGTCTTCCTGTTACTGCAGTCCTTTAAGCAAATTAACAAACTACCTATAGTCTCTCTTTACTCAGTGAGGGCTATCTCAGAAAAACTGTTTTGAATGAGGGCAACTGGGACACACAAACAGAAGGTCACAAAACTGTTAGTATATTTAAAACAATACTCTAGTGTGGGGGTAAGAAGCTTGCATTTTGAGGAGCTGAAATACCTGAAAAGGTGAGTTCTCCTTAATATATCCAAATGTTAGTCTGAGTTTTTAGGCATAAATGTTTCCATGATTATGGCCTACATACCCTCGGAAGGCTTCCCACTTATTACTAAGTAGTAAATAAAGATTTTAGTTCTAAGAAAATTGATTATGTGCCACTTGTCACAAACAATTATGTGAATTCAACTTTCACTGCTGCACAAGCACAGCTGATACATAGTATTGGATCTCAAGGTTATCACTCCCAATCTGGAATAATGGAAGCATGTAATTGGCTATGCAAAGGGCAGCGTCCATGAAAACTTGAAAACTAGTATGGTAACTATTGTTTCTCAACTTTGAGCACTTGCATGTATTATCTGAAGTTATTTGAGACCATATCCACCTACAGGACAACCAAAACTCTCAACCTTGTCACGATAGAGTTCTGAGAAGGAAAGTTGGTGGCTGATACAGGGAAGAGAGCCCAAAGCTTAACTGTTTACCTTCTTATTCTCTGTTGTAATTTTATTTCCCCTCCTCATCTCCTTCTTACTCCATTTTTTTTTTCCCCCACCACATAGCTTCTTTTCACCTAACACATACTATAGTATTCTCGCTCTGCTTTCGCCAGTTTTCATCTCTTGGTCTGCCTCCTTGTTCCCAAATTGTAATTACCTGACCCAATCTAGTGTTCATCTTGGTTCAGCAGAAGTGAGAAGAATGTGTATGTCCATCCTCAGCCTCGGTATGTAGCTAGCTACTGTCAGTGATGTACAGATGAGCTGCCAATAAGCTTGCCATTCCAAACAATGCCAACATGGTTCTTGACTATAAACTGGGGAAAAGAAAGGCTAATTTGCAGAGGCACTAATTAGGAAAATCAATTATAAGCAGGGGCAATATACACCCAACTAACAGGAAAACCCTCAAGCATATAAATAATAAATCATGTGACAGCAGTTTCACCAATTTAGCTGCCTGTCTGCAACTCATGTAAATTCTGCTGAGGTTTTATATAAACAGACGGAATTATAGAAAACCCTCCCTGTAATCCTAGCAGTAAGAAATGGTAGAGCACTCCCAAGAGGCGTTTTGATTTTCACCTATTTATAAAATTGGGTATCACCTTAATTCTCACTATGTAATATTTGATCAAAGCAGAATGTCAGTTAAAATTCTGGATGGAGGACAGCAGAAGAAAGCAATCGTATATTTAAGGAGGCAAAGGAAGAATGCTAAGGAACAAAACCTCCAAAAACCTAAATACAAACAACAATAACAGTGCTGTCCCATTTATATGCTTTCATTAAACGTAATGTTAAAAAGGAAAATCCTGTAACTTGCCGTTTCTTTTAAACCACCACCACACAGAATGATAAGGAATGATAAGTTCTCCAAGGCCCTCCACTCACCCCTAGATGTTAAAGAGGGAGCATAGAAAGCAAGCGTTAAGTACTGAAGCGTAAGACAACCTTCACACCCTCTTGAGGATGGCAGAACCTACATAAGGCAATACCTTAAAGTCACACACAATTTCCCTGTACTGCTTTCACCGATGGCTAAATATCTACATCACTGTACCCACAGCTTTCCTCCTGATGTATGAGCTATTCTGCTCAGGAAAATGTACAGAAAATATAACTCAAAAAAAATCATCAGTCTTCTGGAAAGTTACCTTCCTCTAAACAAATTTCTTCTTATAATATTATTTCCATTTTGACCTTTTCCTATGTCACCTGTTACGCCTGTGAACAACCTTTACTCCTCCAACACCAAATTTCATTCCCTTGATACAACAACATAAAAGCTATCCCCATAAAGCTTTCCTATTCTACAACTCCATTCTATCAGCTCACCAATCTTTTGGGGTTGAATTGCCAGCATTTCTTGAGAGGTACCCCCTCCTTGTTTTGCAATGCACACAACCACATAGCTCTTCTCCAACAGATATTCCTTTCACATATAAATGTTAATAATTACATTATGCCTTACATTTTAATTGCTTAAAAGTTAAAAAGAATTATTTTAAGATTACAGGAAGTTTGTATCCACGATGGCTATTAGAACACAAGAACTTCCAGGTCTCAAAGCTGTATTGATCATGACCTGATTTACTCATTAATTTAAATACAATCTATGCTGCATAACTGTACAAATATATCCCTATGATTCAGGCAGTTACTTGTACAAATCAGTATTTTGTGCAATTCTGCATACACTTCATTATACAAAACTAACCTATTTTCCCAAAATACTGCCTATATTTTCAGTGCTATAAAGAGTAATGTTTACTTACTAGAAACCTGCACACATCTGCAAATCATACATTGCTCAGTTTAGTAAAGCATCATCTAGATTTTGATTTCTATTTGAAGACGACAACAAAGTAAGTCTATAAATGACAGCAGCATCTAAGTAGTATCTTAGCAATAGACTGCAAGCCATTATTTATTTCCCAAGTTCTCTATGCGAAGTATGCGCTTAACAGCGGAAGTAAGTCTGCGTCTTAACCAGCACAGACTTCCAGCGGTGCATTAACGTGGTTTTGGCACAGGTGCCCCCTGAACGCTTTCAGCACTACACGAAACACCTCGTTAGCCCCGACGATGCCGGCGTTTCCAGCTCACAGCGCTGCCCAAGCGGCACCGCCCGCCCGGGCCGCCCGGCGCGGCGCGCACCCGCCATGGCGGCGGCAGGCGCCCCGGCGCGCCCGCTCACAGGGTACCTTCCAAGCCAGGAGCAGCACGTTCATGATGGCCAGCAACGGGCAGGGTCCGTTCTCGTTCTGGGTGATGACGGGCGTGTTCTCTTCCTTCCAGCGGACCCACTTGATGTGATAGACCGACTGGCCCGGGAAGCGCTCCTTGGAGGCGGAGAGGAGCTGGGAGCCCGCCGCGGGCCTATCCCCCTCAGGCTCCGGGGCCGGGCCCCCCGAGGCGGCCCCCGCCACCACCGCCTCCTCGGCGTCGCTGTTGAGCTCGGAGCTGCTCGGGCAGCAGGAGTGCAGGTTGGAGAAGGACTCCAGCGAGTCCAGGCTCCGGGACTCCTCCCCCGGGGGGCTGGGAGCCCCGCTGCTCCCGGAGCCGGCCCCCGCGGGACCGCTCTCCGAGGTAGGCGCCGCTCCGGGGCTCTCCGGCACCGCCAGCCCCGCGTCGTCCGCCGCCGGCGGGCTGCCCTCCGTGGCCCGTGAGGGAGACGCCGTCCGAGGTGCCGTGGCGGGAGCGGGGGCCGGCTGAGGGGAAGGGCTGCGCCGCCCGCCGCCCTCCTCAGCCGCCGCGGGCCCGTCCCTGCAGCCGCCCTCGCCTGCCGCCGCCTCTTCCAGGAGGAGCTGGCTGGCAGCGCCCCCACCGCCCCTCTTCAGCGAGCCCGGAGGCGGCGGGGGCTGCACCAGGCTCTCCATGCCCGGCCCGCCGGCCGCCCGGCTCCTTCACTCTCTATTGGCACTGCAGCGGCTGATCCTTCGCCAACAGCGCCCAAGACGCCATAACAGCAGCGACGGCTCCGCCCCGCCAAGGACGTGTGGGCGGGAGGGGGAAGCAGCCGCGGGTCACAGCGGGGCCCGGGGCGGGGGGGCGCCCCGAGGGCGGGGCCAGCGGGGCGGGGGAACCCGCCGGCGGGGCGGGAGCCCGGAGACGGCCGCGGGGGCACCGGCGGCTGGGAAACGGAGGGGGGGGGCGGGAAGGGGGAAACAGGTGGGGCGTGCGCGCGCCCGCGGACCGCGTGAGGGGCGCGGGGAGCGCGCGAACCCCGGCGCGAGCCCGGAAGGGGCGGCACGAGGAGCGGCAGCCGCGGGGCAGGGCAGGGCCGTGCTCCCGCTGGCCGCGCGGAGCGGCTGCCAGCCGCCTCAGGGCGCCCCTCTGAAGCGGCTCAGGGACAGGGGGTGCCCAATCCCCTCTCCCAGGCAGGACAGTCCCCCCCCCCCGCCCCGGTATTCAAGGCTACCGCGAACGGGAGGCAGACTGGAGGCCCTTGCGCTGCCCCGCCCCGCGTAGGAAGCCGGGAGGGCGGGGCCGCGCCTGCGCGGGAAGGGCGGCGGGCAGCGCCCCGCCCCCCCCGCCTGGGTTGCCCGCCCGCCCGCAGGCGCTGAGGTGAGGTGCGGCAGGAGGAGCGGCACCGCGCGTTACGAGGAGTTCCCCCTCTCACGAGCGAGTTCAGCTTTCATAACGGTTATCAACGCTTTTTACTGCGGTTCGTTAAATACATGTATAAAAATATGATTGCGGTGAGTGTAATAGATCATTTAAGAGCTAATGTAGTTGTATTACTCAGACTTCACCCTTATGAACCTATTTCCTTCTCTCCCTATAGAAACCTTCAGCTTTTAATCACAAATTTYAAATACAGTTTTGGGAAGATAAGAGTTTATCTTTTCTTTTCCGTTCTCAGTAGTTCTCTTACCTGAGCTCTTCGTAAACAGTTGCATCAACTTTAGCAGCCTTATCTGAAGTACATTCGTTGTAATTGTACTTTCTACGTACGTGTTTGTGTAACAACTTTTCTCGGCTGTAACAGTGTTAGCAGGGGAAGATTTATTTTTATTCTGAAAGGGCAATAGGAATGGAGAAGCACAAATAGAAGGGGGGTGACAGTAAACTGAGAAACTTTTCACAAACCCTAATATAAAAAAAATAAATCTTTGAGTTAGCATAGTTGAATGTAAGAATTAGCATATTGCCAAACAAGAAATGAAACATTTTGTCTGAATGGCTCACATTTTTATCTTCATTGGAGGGTTTTCCTTTATGCTTGAATCGTGAAGGTTGCTCAAGACAGTCTCAAAATGAACAAATCCCTGTTCAGTGGAGACAACTGCAATGCTTCACGACACATACAGCATCAAGAGAAATAGGTGACCTAAAATAAAACTCGAAAAGTAAATTAGTTTCTGTAAGGTAAAATGTGTATCTGATAAAGGGATAAAGGAAACTAGCTGATGTAATGTATTTACACTTTCGTAAGACCTCATTATGGTAAACGGCTCTACGACTATGTACACAGAGGTTCAAAGGAGCCGGGGGGAAGCCTGCTCAACAAGTACGAGCTAAGTTTATGCACCAGCTTGTTCCTTCCTTCTGAGGATGTAGATCCTTCTCGCCCACGCAAACACCGGCGCCGCTCCGCTCCGCGCCCCGCGGGCAGCCCTAGGGCAGCGGCAGGCGCGGCCCCGGCCTGCCTCGGCCGGGAAGTCGCCAGCCGCGGGAAAAACCGCGCTCCCGGAGGTGGCCCGGGGCGGTCCTCCCGCTGTGCCTCGGGCGGGACCCGCGGCCGGAGCCTGCCCTGATTTGCCGCCGAGAAAACGCAATTTCCCCGGCCGGGCGCAGCGGCGGCAGCTGGCGTCCTTCCTCACGCCCCACCCCCCTCCCCGCCCGGCGAACTCCCTTCCGTCGGGCCCCGCCCCTTGCGCGCAGCGTGGGGGGGCGGGGCGGGGCGGCTCGCGCGTTCTGGGCGTGCCCTGCGGCCCCGCCCCGCCGGTGGCGTCGCGCGGGCGGGGGCGGGCGGCCGGGCGAAGTCGTGGCGCGGGGACCAGAGCGGAGCGCTGCCGGGCGGGGGGCACCGGGGCAAGCCGCCGATCCGTGGGCGGTAAACGGTCCTCCAGAGCAGCGGGGGACAAAGCGGAGGGAGGCGCGGAGCACGCCCCTCCCCATCCCGGCGCCTACTGGGGCGGATGTGCTGTGGGTAGGCGGTGGCGGGGCCTGGGCCCGGTGAAGATGGATCTGGCGGGGACGATAATCCTGCTGTGCTCCTGTGCGGCGGGCGCCGGAGGTGAGGAGCGGCCGGCCCCGCGGGGCCCTGGCCTGCGGCCCTGGCTTGGGGCTGCCGGCCTCCCTACCTTCCTCCCTCCCCTCTCTCCGCTGCGGCGCGGCTCGGGGCTGGGGGCGGCGGGCCCCGCTCCCCGGGGCGCCGCGCCTCAGCGCCCCGGCGGCAGGCCGCAGCTGGGCCGCCGGCCGGCGCTCTCCTTTCTGTCGCCCGCTCCCGGGCACGGTCCGCACCATCCTGCCCGGGCCCTCTTCCCCCGCCGCCTGGGGCCGGCCCGGCGCCCCCACCCCTTTCCCGGGACTTTCCCCCGCCGACGACCGAGTCAGCTGTTCTCCCCTCCTTTCTTCCTCGGCCCCTCTCCCCCACCGCGCTCGGCTGTGCCTTCCCCTGCCCGGCTCCCTGCTCTCGGCTCCGCTTCAGTCCCTCGGGACTTTCCTCACGGTCCCAGCAGCCGCTTCCCGGTTACCTTCCTCCGCCCCGTCCCTCGCCCGCGGACGGGGCGAGGCGGCGGCTCCAGGGAGCTGGTGTCTGGGGAGAGGCGGCGTCGGGCCCCGCCGGCCGCTCCCGGGTGGGCCGGGAAGCTGCGCGCCGAGTGCGCGGGGGAGGCGCAGCTGCCCGCGCAGGTGTCCCGCTGCCCGCGGAGCGGGGCGCGCCCCCAAACCTCGCCTTCCCTGCGGCCGCTTCCCTGTCCCTGAAACCAGGAAGCACGGGTAGACGGAAAGTTCAGCTTAAGGAAATGAAAGACGAGCCCGGGTTTTTCCTGAAGTGTGACCGTAGCTTCAAGGAGGGTCTCTGCTCTCTCCCAGGCCAGAGAAAAACATGCTTATGTTTGTGGGGGACGTGTAACTTTGTAACGGCTCCCGTTAATGTGTGGTTTTCAGCATTAGGGAACTATTCGGGTAGTTTCTTGGCTGCATCTGGTAATGTTTAATTGGTCAAGTCATGGTAGGGAAATAGTTTCAAATTTTTACAAGAACAGACACTGGAAAAGCTGGACTTCTGAGGGTGTTTCTAGAGAAGGATGGGTGGAGCAGCTGATAAGAACTTACTTCCTCTGTTTCGTTTGGCACCTCTCCTGTTTATCTGGGCTCTGCATCTGTGTACACCAATACGTAGGTTTATTAACAAAGAATCTAGCCCTAAATCCTGGTCTTTTACATGTTCTTAAAAAGTAACATCAAAGTATGTGAAAACTTCAGTAGGTTGTACTCGTGCCTAAGCTGTGAGATAAAAAGCAAGCTGATTTGCATGGTCAGAAGTCGTCCCGTTATTTATATGATTAGGAGTGGTATACACAAAAGACTTTGGTGACTTTTCTCTCATAAATTCTTGTAAACTATCAAGATATTTCAGACTTAATTATTGGCATACTTTACAAGACCTCTTTGTTTTCTGAACTAAACTGTGCTGGCACAGAATTAATTCAAAGTGATTCATTAACCAGTTGTGAGGGTTGTTTCCACTATTTAATTCTAGGCAGGCAAATATGCCTTAAAGTTAAAATCACAGTAAGGATGTAAAGTACAGTCCTCTGGATATATAGAAGCAAGTTCATGAAGTGTATTTTATTTTAGAAATTCATGTTGTTTTTTTTTTCTTTGAGAGAAGAATAGGTACCTTCAACGTTTCTGGCACTAGGAAGCACACCTCGCTAGCAGGTAACAGAAGCACGTGTCTTTCGGTGTTTAGCAGTATAGGTAAATCTTTAAAGAAAGCTTAAAAACGCTGGATACGCATCTCCAAAATATCCTATGAAACTTTTTGGTAAAAGTCTCAACATAATTATGAAAGATTTATCATAACTCTATATTGAATTAAAATTACTTCTTAATATTAGAATTCTCTATTTTAACTGTGCTCGCATTTCTAGAGTTTAAGTACTGTAAATGTTTTTATTTACTGAAACATAGACTTAATTTGCATGCTTTTCTTCTAGGCAGGCATTAATATCTGTGTGAAAAAGGGCGAGTTCATGATTCTTAACAATGTTACTGTGAGAGCAGTGCAAACTGGAAACAACTGAAAAAAACCCAACAATTATCCTGTGTTTCAGTTGTGTAGAGTGCATCTTGTGCTCATTAATTTTACACAAATCTTGAAGCTAAGTTATACTTATCTGTAAAGTTGTCTAGTTTTAAGCCATATAGGTATTAAATAGTAATAATTTTGAAAAGTCCATTAATCTGCACTTTTTAAAAAAAAAAAAGCTCTTCTGTTTGTTGAGTCTTAAAATTGCAATATTTTTACAGGATACCTGAGTTTGAACTCTTCATTCAGAATTATGCAAGATTTTGTGCCTGTATACAGTATCTATTGTAATAGACTTTAGATATAAAGGTATATTATAGATTAACAGAACCAATTGTAACTTTAGTTCACAGTTAAGTATGAATCACAAAATCAACGTTTTAAAATATTAAGGTACAACATAACTTATATGGTTTATTTGAAGAGAAAGATTAGAGTGATTTAATGCCTGAATTAAATCTCTTTGTTTTGTTTGAAAAATTTATTTTCTTTTGTAGTTTATATTGTTCTTAAAATTATGTAAAAGGAATGCAATCAAAAGCAATCACTAGCGTTGCTGCACTAATGAAGTGTACTGCAATGTCTGTATTATGCTGCTTTATAACTAGCTGTATGGTTTATGGTTAAAACAGACAAGTTATCAGCAATTTGGTCTAATAGGCCCTGAAACACGTTCTTGATCAGGTTTTGGTATTAGATCACTTTTAGGGATCTCTTAGAAGTCCAGTAGGTCAGTTTGAATACAGTTTCAATAGTGTGAGAAGGATAAGCCATGCCAATTTTTTTTTTAGTAATTGGGGAAAGGTAGAATTTACCTCAAGTAGATACTATATACTAGAAGGTAAGATGTATGTGCCTGGAATTTTAAGAATTCTCTCTTTTTTTTTTTTTTTTTTTTAAAGTGACTCTCAGCGTTTTCCCCAATACCCTTGGAATTGCTTGGCTTAAGGGATCTATTCACTGGCTGGTGCTGTTAATTTTTACGTGTGTAAAGTGGTACTTAGTTTGGGCAATATTATTTGCAGCTTTTAGTAGCATGCTTTGTTGCATGTGATGAAGATGCATGCAGGTATATTAAAGAGTACTTATCCGTGCATAATGATGTTTTTTGAGGAATAGAAATAACTGATAGAACCTTTCCTTCTACCTGAGGGTTGCCTAAAAAAAAAAAAAAAAAGGAAAGGGGAATAGAAAATAGGGAAAAGAGAACTAATGAGACCCACAAAAAGCTTGGATTTAACAAGAGTGATCATGCTTTGGCTAGGCTGAACATCATTGCAAATCTATGATAAATTGTTTGTTTTCACTGGTACAACATACCCTTCTATGTTGCTAGGACTTCCAACTTGTATCTTAGTGTCTTGTGCTGCTGGATATTGAACTACCTATTTCCCAGTGAGCATTGGAGAAATTCTGTTTTTTTCTGGACACATGGGGGAGTTGTGGGAAGGCATTTATGAGCTATCGGCATCTGAGTGATTTAGTTTTGCATCCTTGCTATAAATTGGGAAGAATACTAGCCTTCATTAACACGGCACTCAGCCTCCAGCATTTATCTGGGGTTTAAAATATTGAATTATAAAACATTATGAATTTTATGTGGCTGGATGAGACAGTGTCTGGTAAAGGCAGCTGTTGGATGGTTGTTTCAGAAATGCCCATGGTAATTAAAAGTAAATAAAATCAGGTGTTTAGATAGTAACTTTGAAATACCAGTGCCCAAAAGCCTAAGATTGCAGTTTATTTTTGCTTTTAAAAGCATGTAAAGGTTCAGTTATGCAGTATGGCAGAGCCACTGTAATGAGTTACTGCTATCTGGTGGTCCTGCCCTGGCCGTGCATTCCCACCTCTCCTCCTTCACCGCCTCTTGTGTTTGATGGCATGAGGAGCCAATTCAACCTGCTAATTTAAACAAAAGAAATTAATCATTTCCTGCCAGACATGTAACTTCTATTGATTTATTGTGCAGACCCAAGCCCAGTGGGGAGGAAGCGGGGGGGCGGGGGAAATAATCAGACATTTGTGTACTGCTTATACTGGTGGTGCTGTACTGTCGTAACTGTGCCCTAAACATGAGTTTTCAGTGAAGGGAAATGATCTTCACTTGACTTTTCGGTTAGACGTTTTTCTTTCACCAAAAACTAACTTGACCAGAAGAGAAAGTATATTTTTCAGCTGAGTCAGTTTTAGTGCCAGTACCAGGGAAGAATAGAAATGGAGTGGATGAAAAAGGGCAGTTGGACCTGCCCTTCTGCTGGCAGTTATGAAACTACAGCCTGAATAAATTCTTCAGTAAAATTCAAGTTGGGAGGTATATGGTAGGATTACTGGCTTTCAATATACTTAAGCACAGACGTGCTAAATCTAAGCACACTTTTCTTTGTGCTAAGTACACTCTTTAATGTCCCATGTAAAGGGAACATTTTTTAAGAGAAATAAACTCTACATTGAAAACAGCTTGAAGTACAACGTGCTTTGATTATCTTAATTAAAATTATGACAATAATTCTCTTAAAGATATTTATCATATGCTGACATTTCAAATCTGTAAATCAGCGATGACACTTGCAGTAAAAAGAGTTGTCTGGTAAGTTAGCCTGGCTGCTGAACAATTACTCATAGTCTATCAAGTTGTATTCTGTGCTTTTTTTTCCACTAACAAACTTGAGTTGTATTTGAACTATTTGCCTATGTCATGCAAGTTTTAATCTGAGTGGTTTAATATAAACTTCACCTTTTAGAAGAGTGCATGCTTGATTTATCCTCTTACGGGAAGTTAAATGTTGTCATCTTTTACCACAATATATATAAACTTAATAGATGTTTATGTTTACATTGGTAAACTTCCAGTACTGTTTATTACCAGTCGTCTTCATGTGTGTGAAGCTACCTTCTATAAGGATTTTCTCCATAATCTTCCCAGATACTGAGGTTAGTCTGACCAGCCTGTAGATCTCCAGGCCCTCCTCCTTGAAGATAGGGATGACATTTGTCTTGCAGTTGTCAGGAACCCCCCTCCATCACCATAACCTTTCAAAAAGGTGATAGAAAGCCTCAAAATGGCATCAGCTAGCTCCCTCAGCTCTCTTGGATGCATCCCATCTGATCCTGTGGACTTCTGTATATCCATTTGGCTTAAGTGTTCCCTAGCTCATTTCCTCTGCTTACGGGTACTGCTTTACTCCCACAGACTGGGAAGGTTTTGTCTAGGGATGGGGAAAAAAAGTCTTCATAGTCTTCTCTGGGAAAATAACCATGATGAATGAACTGAACAGCAAATCATTTAGCATATACCACCAAACAATTGTTATATATAGCTGCTCAAGGTGTGCCAGGAGACTTATAGCTAAAATCCCATGGGTGATACATTTTACCCTTTGCGTAAGCTTAGTTAGAAGGTGAGAATGTATGCCTCAGACTCCCTATCTGTCCAGTGGGATTTGTGCCTGTTCAGAATGGCAACTGTAGATACTATCTTTACAGCTCTCTAGGGATGCTGAAGAGCTATAGACCCTCATACACAAAAATCTTTCACAGAGACTGTCACCTTGAGACATTTGCCTAAATGTTCTGCCTAATTCTGTTTAAAGTCCTTCCTTGTATATAGTTCTAAGCCCATGAGAATAAAGCTTCATTCCTGGAGGGTTTTTGTCATAGTAAATGCCACATCTGGTTTAGCAAGTCTTTAGAAGACTATCCTGTCAGGTTCAAAAGCCATCCCGTTGTCACTCTCAGATATCTGTATCCTAAAGGGTTCCTGTCCGCTAGCTTGGCGTTTAGACAAAGTGTAACGTTGGCTTATTCCATTAGGTTGCCTGGAAAGGCATCATGCCATCTTTGATGTTTGGTTGATGGCAACATGATACATGTAATTTGTAGAGCAGCTCCCTTAAACTATATCTAGATGCTTATGGTTTAGTGTTCTTTACTGCAGGCTTCCTGATCATATTCTTATTTGAAAAGATCTTTGTCTTTGTCTTGCAGTCTCTATTAAAAAAATACTAGTTTTTCAATGACAACAAAATAGCCACAGTAGTTTGTCACAGAGGTTGAGATCTGTGTGTATGCTATTGTAACGATTTCTTGGAGTTCACTGCTCTCAGATTCTGTGATAGACGACTTCCTTTTTGATGCAGAATCTTCTAATTACAAAAACTGGAGCTAGCAGTTGTACCTGCCTCATGCACCTCAGTGAAGTCTTCTTTCCAGTTTAACAAACTTTTGCCATGGGATCCTGTAAATTATGTTACCAAGGCTGAGTTACTTCTTAAGCTACCTTTGTGAAGAAGATAATCGCTTTTGATATGTAGCTGGTTTTATTAGAGGGAGATTGCGTATCAGTTGCAGACTTTGAACGCTATAGCAATGTTAATGTTATACATGCTTCTGGAAGTGAAAGTAAATGTTCATTCTGAAGCCTTGATTTCAACACTGTCTGAGGTCCCTTTTTAGAAAAGCTATGAAATAGCATGTACTCTAGGTGATATGCAGCTGCTTTGGTTTAGCAAGAGGAGAGCAGCAAGAGTGTTTGTGTTAAGCACTCACTATGAGAGTACTTAAAACGTAAGGAGTTTTTTAAGTTTTGGAGAAAGGGAAAAGAAATAGCACTGTTTCCCTGTTTGATCACAAAAAGTCTATACATCTTGGTTAAGCAAAAGGGTTTTTACTTAAAACCCTCTTTGCTTTTGCTTAGCAGAGAGAACAGTTATAAGGCTTTTTAATGTCAATAGTCTTTTGCTGTCTTGTCACAGTAGTTAGCACTTAAACTATTCTTTGTGACTCAGTTGAGTGCAGTCTCTCAGCTTTCCACATGGTCATGAGACCTGGATCAGGTGCAAAGCATTATTGGGTCTTCAGTAAGTTGTCATGCCTTAAAACTTTTTCTCTAGGTGCCTGAAGCTGTTCAGAGAGTACCTTGCAATACTGAGGAAAAAAATGGCCTATAACAATTTAAGGAATGCGTTATTAGAAGCCTCCTACCACAGAAAAGTTGAAGATAATTTAACTTGTTAAATAGTCTTGGGATTATGGAGCACAGAAGTTTACACATTCTGCAGTGTACTAACTCCTTAGTTTTGATAAAGTTTTTAAGGTGAGTTATTAGTATCATATTCTAGATTTAGGTGCATTTTAACATTAAAACTTTAGCTAAGTTTTAACTTATATCAGTTAATTTTGAAGCTTGTTTTCTTTAATGTTGATACTTTTGGGTCATATACCTGGAATTGGAAGGCATGTACTTGTAGTCAGGCTAATGTATACAAGAGGACTTAGGCTAATCTTGTTTGGTTTATTGAAGTTCTTGGGCTGTAGGAGGTGTTTCTGCTTCGTTCTGTGGGATTATGTTGGAAGTGATTAGAGAAACATCAGACAGGGACAACATCCTTCATCCTCAAAGTCCCTCATGCTGGTTGTTGACATTTTGGATTCATCCTGTGTCTTATTTGGATTAGAATTCATGTAGACTTGCTTAAATCACAGATTTTATAAATGTTTAAGACACCCAAGAGGCTTCTGGAAAGCTGGATGAGAATGGACTTGTATTTTGAGACTAAGAGTGAGAGGAAATTAGAATGAAGTTTTGGTATTGGACTGCATTTTGAGTCAAGGATGAAGAGTCAACATTTGCAGAAGCTTACAGTACTGTGAGGAAGTTAGAATGTGGTTTATCTGCAGTATATCATTACTTGAATTTTAAAAAGATATGGCAGTATCATCTTGTGCATATTGCTGCTAAATGCAAGTGATGCATTTGGAAGTATTAATTTACTTAGCCATCTTTTGTGTTGCTCATTGAGCTTATCGGCAAGCAGACATTCCAATCCCTTGAAAAGAAACAGAGGCACTGAGAAATTTGTGGTATTAATTTAAAGAAGACCTCATGACAATAAATACAGGGAAAGGTAAATTTTTGTTTTTGCTTGCAAAATTGTATTCTTAGTACAATAACAGATTTTTTTCTTTGTGAAAATGTAACATTACTGAGGCAAAGCTTTGGGATACATTTGTCTTTTATTGGGCCTCCCCGGACTTTGTCAGTATAGATATCTGAAGAAAAATATTGCATGAAATCTCTGAGAATTCTTCACATTTAGGTTGGTCTGAGGTTAAACTGATTATGAGATATCCTGCTTTTACTTACAGAATTAAGAATTCTGGAGAAAATTGGAGATTTGACTTTCTATTTGATCTCTCAAATGCTGCACTTTGATATTTGTTCAGGGGAAAAAAGATGATAGCCCATGTCAGGTTCTTGAAAAATCAAGCATAAACTGAATAATTTGTTCCCTTCCTTAAGGAGGAGGTTGAGGAAGGAGGGGTTTGAAGCTAGGTGAGGAGCCAGGAACAATGGGGCAAACACTTGCGTACACACAATTAAGTAAGAACAATATACAGTGAAAAAAGTAACAAAACAGAAAATGGAGAAAAAAAAAAAGTTTATACATCCTTGAAGCAGAAACTGGTGCATAATGTTATACCATTGATTGTGGTTGCCCAACCTTCAGAATGGAGTAGTAAGTACTATGAAATGCCGTTCCTATGATATGGAAACAAATCTTACACTCTTCATGAGGATATGTTTGAAGATTACCGATTCAACCTGGAACTGGAAAACCAGCAACTTGCATGTTCTGTATTCTAATTTCATATTCTTAGTGTAGATAAGATTGTGTTTGTATACCAATGGCTTTCAATAGACAATTCAGGTTTTATGTCAGGTCTGTCTCTTCATAAATGAAGTGGTTGACAGTTGAATTTCTGTGTCCTTTTTGTGAAAGATGATGTGTTACAGCTAGTAAAAATGACGATGATACATTTACTGCACTCAGTTTATCTTTGTATCACCACATTGCATCTCAGTGAACTAAAAAGATAGGGCCGACTTATTTCAATAAAAAACAAGTAGTTTACTGAAATACCTTCTAAAGTTTTGGAATATGCTTTATCAAAGGGGTCATGTAGGGAAGAACTTGTATGAAAATTTTTACTAAACATTGACAGTGCTGAAACATTCCTTCTACAAATCCATTTGGCAATATATTGCTGTCACAGGCTGCTTAAAAGAAAATTTTACTTTTTGCATAATAAAACTGTAGGAGATGGTGCTTACCTTTGAATGATTTGATACACAAAGTAGTTTCTGTAACGAATAGTTGATTTGTTTTTTAGAAACAGTTGCTTCTATGGAGTTACAAGAGAAAATAATTGATTGTAAGTTTGTTGGGTAAAGTGTATAGAAGAATACTGCAAGGTTTTGTTTCAAACAGGGTGAATGTTTGCATGCTAGCTACTGATAAAAGTTATGTATCAAAACATGCAATTACTCCTTGGAGTTTTGAAACATGAGACATCACTTAATATCTTTAATTCTTTACTGGCTTTAATGTTTAGTACATCAAGAAACATGACATAATTTGGGTCATATATAATCTGGCTTTGAAACCAGAACCACTGAAATTATCTCATTCTTCACTGTAGATTCTAGATATAGATATCTAAATTAATTCCTTGTGATTGGATATTTTAAATAGAAACTGTTTAAAAACTGTTTTTCACTGTGTATGTAAAACATATTGTGTGCACTACCTCCATTGCAAAGACACAGTGGTTTGCTCCACAAGTTGTGTTTTGGTTTATTTTTCCTATTTCTCCACATAATTTTCTACTGTTGGAACTTCTAACTGTCTTTTTTGGTCTCTGATAACAGTTATTGAATCAATTCCTCTTAATTCCTTCCACAACATCTGTGTTTACTTTTGGCAGGTAGATGAAATATTTTTTATGCATAATGTTCTAGTGCTGGTGTTTGATATAAAAGACTTGTGAAGAGTATTAGTGTTGAATGTGCAGAGGCAGGGGATGGAGACCTTGGTGGTGGTCAGGATACAAAAATATACTTCTTGTGAAATACATGCTATACTGTCAATTTATTGTGCATACATTTCTATGATTGCTTGGGATATATTAACTAGTAAGAAGGTGAATCCTGGCTGGAAACTGTGTACTTACTTGGAAGAAGTGACCAAAATCAGAATTAACCAAATGTCTGTAGTGTATATAGTGGCTCCTTGTCTGGAGGAAAATAATGCTATATTAACTTCTCTACTGTTTCGGTTCTTATGATTACTGGGCTGTTGACTGTTTGGTAGGCAAAAGTACGTATCAGCAGTATATCTGACAGGTGCCTGGGCAGCACAAGGAGTTTTCTATCCTGTTACTGACCTACTAATGCTAACCTTGGAGTGAAAAATACTGTGTTACAGTAAAATGTCTAATGTAAATACAGGGCTGATATGGTGGTCCTCTGCATGCATATTATAGATCTATGAAGAGCTCTCAAATACTAGTGCCTCTGGTCAGTTCTGCATGTCCCTTGCTCCGTCAGGATGGGAAGACCAAAATCTTTCCCCGTTTTCTGTCATGCACTCTTAATGTGAGTCAGAAATATTACCTTATAAGGAAGTGTCCAAAATAGACTGAACTGAATCTACGTCTTTGGAGATACATCTTTAATAAAACTTTTCCATGTGATAGAACATTCCATGTGATACAAAATGTTGTGTTGCTAGGTGGCATGGTTTGCTCTTAATTTTTCTGGATATTTGGCATGTGGAATATAAACATTCTGAGCAGATACTTCAGTGTCATGTGTGCAGAATGAAGCTGGAAGTACAGTTCTTCTAAGGAACCAGAAGAAAGATGTTCAGCTGTTGCACTTTTCATGTTTGGACCAGGAGTGCATTTCTGAAACATCTCTCAAGCATTCCTGTCTACAATGATGTAGTTTGCATTGTGGAGTAGTTTTGGAGTAAATGAACTATACTCATTTTGATTGAAATTAAAGTGGAAGATGCCTTCCAAGGTCCACCTAACGCGCTCTAACTGCAAGTGTGCATTCAGTCTATGGGACCAGAGTAGAATGAATCTGAAGTGTACAAGGAAGAAAAAAGAAAGTTAAAATGCATATAATGTGGAAGTTGTGTCCTCATCACCAACTGTTTTGTACCACAGATCTGCCATACCTGGTAGTGTGGTTGTAACCTTAGTAATTTCTCAGACATGCTAAACCTTACTTTTTTCTCTTTCAGGCCAGTATGGAAATCCTCTAAATAAGTACATTAGGCATTATGAAGGATTGTCTTACGATGTGGATTTGTTACACCAAAAACACCAGCGTGCCAAAAGAGCAGTATTGCATGAAGATCAGTTCTTGCGCCTAGATTTTCATGCTCATGGAAGGTTAGTGATATTTTAAAAGGTATTTGTTTTAAATACTTTATTCATATATGTGTTTTAATTATATTGAAATGTAAATGGTGAAATACAGTCATCGAACTAATGTTAGCTAGAATACACTAAAATGCAGTGCTTACAGTTTCTATGAAGTATTTGCTCTGATGTCCAGTATAAGTGTAAAATCGTTGCTTGTAATCACTCATTCAAACTTCTGGTGGTAACTATTAATGCACTTTAAAGCTTAGACAATGGAATCATACTAGGAACAGAATGGTAGTTGATTCTGAGTTTATAATGCAGCTTTGGCATATCTTTTTACAAAAATTATGCCAAACTGCCTGAGGAGATTTAATTGAGAAAAAGTAAAATTTCAAATTGCATTTGAAACTACAAAATAGGCCAAAAAAGTGTTCAGTTTCATGTGTAATTGTGTCATCTGTTTTCTGTGCTATTGTGGAGTTTAGCAATTATTTGACATGGGGAAAACATAATTGCTGTTACAAGACTTGCTTTGCCTTGCATTTAACTTGTGATTGTAAGATCCAGTACAAAAGTTAGATATTCAGTATCAGCAACTGAAGTATAATTTGTAGGTTTCACTTAGGAAGATCTCTTTGTCCTTTAGAATTGCCTGCTTTTTGTATAACTGAGGAGAAACAGGAAGAAAGTTAAAATATTTGTGTCTGTATCTTTTTTTTTTCTTTGACTCCTTCCTTTGCAGCACCACTGTTTTAATATATTTTAGGAATATGTAATGCCCTTGCTTTTCTAGTTATTTCAGTTACTATTTAAGTAATTAGAACTTGATAAATAATTGCTAGCCATATGTAGAAACATAGGAAGTTTGACAGAGCAAAGATAAAACCAGGTCTTCTGAATCTGTGTTTGGAATATTGTTTTATGAGTAAGCGTTCTGCTTCCGTGCCAGCTTTTAATTTCTTCAGGGAATGATGTGTTGCTACTGGAAGTGTATGGTATAATGACTGAACTTCAGTGCATGCTCCCAAAAGGTTAGCATTAGGGTTGTATTTGTAACTGCTGTTGAACTGCAACCCAAATCCTGAATTTGAAGTCCTGTCCTTAAAACCACATTTTTGGGTGTGATTTTTAGTCCAGGGAATTTTATTATTTAAAGAAGAGTCATATTGCTACTGTCTCTGCTGTAGCTTCACAGGTAATCTCTAGTCTTCGCTATTAAATTGTTCTAATAAGCAAGACTGTGGAGTAGAATGTTTCAGAGGCTCCTCATATTGTAAACCTCTCCATTTTTAAATTAAATCTCCAGCAAGGTTGCAAGACAGTGAAGTTTGGTTTCAGTCTACTGCTGCCACTCTTAAGCTGCAGGCTGATGGTTAATTTAGGCTTACCAAAGTGTGTACTACTGCAGAGAGGAACAGGCCTGACCACATTCCCAGCCTCATCTTTGTGCTAGTACTAGTAGTCTTAAAACCGTGCAAGGAATAGGATCTGGGAACTGATCCAGCTGAAAATTATTTTGCAAAAAAAAAAATCAGTATGACTTGAAGGGGTGATGGAGGGAGGATGAGACCCTTCTTTCTGGGAGCAGACCACATTTCAGTCCACTTGAGCAGGTTCATCTTGTCATTGGTAAAGATCCCATAATAGTCTTCTGTAAAATAGAGCTCTTAGAATGCACAGGCTAAGCTGTGTTAATAAGGTGGGCTCAAAATCCTTATTGTATAAAAATGTTATCCATACCTACAATAATGAGGTCTAAAAAAGATTTCCTTTCTTACCTCATGGATCTTAGTCACAGCAGACCTTAGACAAACAGGTTTATAAAGATTTTGATAACAGCTACTATTAGTCATGAAGGAAAGTGTTGGTGTTTATATGTGGAATAGATTCTAAATCCCTATGCTCTGAGGCACAAATCCATCATTAACTGAGGAGGCTGAATGGAAACTTACTTATAAGGTCAAACCAGTCCATAATTTAGGATTTTGGTAGTTTCCTGTGACACATCTAATGCTTCCTGCCAAAGAGAGGGTAGTTGACAGGCTGTAAATTTAGTCCACAAATTCCTGTTAATTGGTCTAAGTGTGTTCTTAAAAAATATTTTCATTTTTCTTTAAATATGAATTAGGAAGAATCAAGTGAATTGTGTTTTACTTCATACAGTCTAGTGGCTTTGAAGGTGTGTAGCAGTTTGGAAAACTGTATAAATAGGATTGCCTTTTTGTAGTTGCAGCTAGTTTATTCTGAATAACTATCTATAAGTGATGTATGTCATCACTGAGAATGACAACATTAAAACCTTTCTATCAAATATTCTAATTACTTTGTGCTAAGGTAGGAAATAAAGCTTTTGCAAAATACTTAAACTATTTAGATTTAGCCCATAGGCTCTTAAAATGCTGTTTTATTTAAATACAGGTGATGAAACTTAAAGACATTCAGTCAACATGAGGTTTGAGATTCTGAAAATTTAAACCTGATTTTTTGAATGGCCTTATACCAAATGGTTAGTTAAGACTTCGTCCAGGTGTAGTGGTTTATTGGCATACAGCTGTCCAACTTGCATCTCCTTAACTCAATAAAGATACTAAACAGCTGCTAGTTATGAGTACTGAAATGATAATCTTCTGTTTTGAGTTGGCTTCTGATGAAACGGCTGTCTTCTGTAGCCAGGAAACAATGGAAAAGCTGTCTTAGTATTTACTGCTGTTCACTGCTGGAAACAGCAAATGAAGCTAGCTGGACCACAACAGTTCTTGTGCTGTATCTCTGGTACCAGTTTGAACTTCATAAACTTAATCTTTCCATTTGTGCCAGAGGAAGCACCTGTTGGTCACGTGGCCCGTCAAGATGGGAAAGTGATTTGGCTGGTTATTTTTCAGCCAGATCAATTGGTCTTTCAATTCTGTATATAAGCAAACTTGCTGTAAGAAGAAAGGGTGCAGAAATAAGTAGAAGTGGTGAGAGGGAAGATGCAATACTGACCTTTTCAGTGGCAGTGCTGACATATGCCGGATTAGCATTCATCAAACTTACAGTTTCATTGTCTGGAAAATGGCTGGCAGCTACAAGTATTTTATGATCATGTAAGTAGCATCTGTTCTTTACAGTAGACTGTTTGGATTTAAGAACTGTGTTTCATAGTACCCTTTTGTTGAAAAAGGAAAAAATAAAAATGAAATTTAAATATTATACATTTATACCAAGTTAAAGTGACCATTTAACCATGGGCTAATAACAGTTAAATAATTAAATAGATACTGTAATGATGGAATTAAACCCAAAGCTACCTTTTTTCACAGCAGACTCAGTAGTTCTACAAATGGGTGTGTAACATGCCATCATTGAGAAACCCTGCCTTATTTAACCTTCATCTGAAGGTTAAATGCTACACAGTATACTGCTAAGAACAGAAATTTTTCAAAACTTTTGTTGTTGGGTAATCTAAAATACAACTTGTTATGGCAGATGTAAAGAATTAAACCAAATCAGCCGCTATTCAATGCTGAAACACTAGCTTAATAGGGCAGTTAAAGTTGCTGAAACTAAGCTATGGATACGTATTAATTCTTTTGAATCATAAACCATGTAGTTTAGATGAGTTGACATTACTGCTTCACCAGTGGTGCAAAATGTGCTCATTTCTAAAATGCTTCAAATTGGAAGGAATATGAAGTTTTAAAACAATTCTGGTTATGTGTCATAGCTCTTCCACCTGCCAGTTTATATTGAGTGTTTTAGTGTGAGTTAATCTAAGGTGCCCTTTGAGTCCAGGGAAGGTTCATACAAAGGTAATGAATGCACAGTGTTAATATTGACCAACTAAGTTCCTGGTATAAAGTAGCTTTTGAACCAGCTCTACAATCGCTGCCCTACCCCCCTCCCCAAAACAAACAAACAAACAAAAAACCAAAGAAAAAAACTCAAAAACCCAAAATACATGGAATGGTTCATAGAAGAGCAATGCCTTTGGCACCAGCTTGAGATACAGTGAAGGAATTTAATATGGTATAACTTTCTTTTGCATGTCAAGGTAATGTCAGTAGTTTTGAAAATGAAGTTGGGATATCGCTAAAACTGACATTGTATTTTATACCCAGTTTTGACTTAATCACAAAATGTGTACCTGCGCTTGTTCACTTAGTGAACACAACCCTTCCCATGCAGAGAAGTTGGAAAGTTTTCTTCACTTTTTCAGTATAAACATTTGCAATGTATTAATCATAGAACGTCTTAAACTGAATTCCTATCAACTGTAGAATGTCAGAAATATACTGGATACTTCATTCATAGTGATTTCATTTTGAGGACAGAGCTTGAAAAACTTGCCTGATATCTGATGTTCTCTGAACTATACCTTTTTACCTAATGACAAAACTGAATTCCTGAGACCCTGATATATTCAGAAGAATAAAGGAACTACATCTATGTAGTGTTTAACTGTACTGTCAGTCAACTTTTTACTTAATGCATTCCTAATAACTTATGTTTTCTAATTTTTTCTTAATTTGTCCTGTTAATCACCCATCCACACCCACTTCCACTCTTTCTCCTGGATTAGTAGATGACTTGCTTGGGAAAGTTGCCTACGCAACTTGAGTGAACAGTTGAATTTTAAAGTGGTACTTGAACATATGATAACACCTGCTGATTACTAAATTAAAGATACATTGAGAACTTCTTTCAGATGTTTTGCAATTTAGCTACAGTTTTCCTTAGAGTATTTTTTTTTTCAATAAAATTTTAGGTAAAAATCTAAGTTGTTAAGTTCAGACATGTTTGTTGGAATATTTGGTCTATACATGATCCTTATAATAGGAAAACTGTTACTGGAAATGCTTGCAACATCACTTCTTTGTAAGCTGTACAAATAAAAAGACCTTTCATATGGTTGTGCTTGTGAATGTTTGTCCTGGTTCCGGCTGGGACAGAGTTAACTTTCTTCCCAGTAGCTGGGGGGGGTGCTGTGTTTTGGGTTTGGTATAATAGGAGCGTTGATGGCCCATTGATGTTTTGGGTGCTGCTGGGTGGTGCTTGCACCGGGGACTTTTCAGCCTCCCATGCCCTGCCGGGTGCACGGGAAGCTGGCGGGGGGAGCATAGCCGGGGCGGTTGACCCAGCTGGCCAATGGGGTATTCCATACCATGTAACGTCATGCTCAGTATAAAAACTAAGGGGGGGGGGGCGGCGGCTCTGGTGTTACGGGATGGGCTCTTGCCTATGGGGCTACGTGTCGGTTTGGTGGGTGGTGAGCAGTTGCACTGTGCATCGCCTGCTTTGTATATTCTATTGTTGTTGTTACCACCACTGTTATTATTACTGTTCTACTTTGTTTTATTTCAATTATTAAACTGTTTTTATCTCAACCCTTGAGTTTTCCTGCTCGTGCCCTGCCGATTCTCTTCCCCATCCTACTGGAGGGGTGGGGTGTGCAAGCAGCTGTGTGGTGTTTAGTTGCTGTCTGGGGTTAAACCATGACAATGTTAAAGCATTCACTTGTTTAATATTGGTAGGTTGTTCTATAAAACCTGAGATAGTTTAAAAATACGGGCTTCACTAATAAAAATGCTTTTCCATGTTTTAATTTGGGCTTACAAGTCACAGCTGCTAAGTCCAGGTTCTTTTAGTCCAGCGTATTCATATCTTAAAAACTAGCTTAATACAGGGTTAAAATCATGTAAGTATTAGATGATTATGTCAATTGGTGCAACTGGAATAACCTAGTCTTCAGCCTCCACCACCATATACAGTTCATCTGGACTCAAAAGTGCATACTTCTACTGTGCTCCAAAATGTAATGGACTATTGTATCATATTTTCAGATCAGTCTGCATAACTGCTTGTAGAGGTTTGCAGTATGACAGTCAGAAACTTGAATGCCTTTTAACTAATGATGAAACACAAGCTTTGCTTCCACTGCATTAAAAATCAGTGATACTGGTCGTTTGTAGTGATCCTTGGTGGCCATTAGACATTTTCCTTCTCTTCTTTTCTTATTTACCAGAATGTTCTTGCCTACTGTTCTGCATCACTACAAGGACATACCGCTATGTATCCAAAAGAGCATGCATCCAGCTCTGCTCTGTAACTTTAGAACTACAACAACAGGTGGTTTTTGGAGGGGAGGGAGTTTAGAAAAATCTTATTATCCTATCCTTCTTGGGTTTGTATGGGGAGGGAAGGAGGGAGAAGAATTATTGTCTTCATGGTTTTATATAAAAAGGCTAATAGTATGCATGTGCCTAATGTCGCCAGTCCAGCGGGCGCCAAGATTTGGTCATTATTACTTCAAATAACTTGACAGCTAAACTGTGTATCGGTGCTTTCAAAAGTGACACTGGGTGCCAGGAGTCAGGAAGATGCTGTAAGGCAAGCTTCCACTTGATGTTGTTTTGCCTAATTATGTCAAAGTGCCAGGAGTAGCATTTGATCAATAAGCAGCTGGAAAAAACTGCATCAGTCTCACTACTGCTACTAGTAGGGTACTGCATGTAAGCTTTTTTCCCTGTAGTTAATGAGCAAATTTTCTACAATATCTTTATTATTAAGAATCATAGAGTCATTAAGGTTGGAAAAGACCTCTAAGATCATCAAGTCCAACCGTCAACCCAACACCACCATGCACGCTAAACCATGTCCCTAAGCGCCTCATCTACACGTCTTTTAAATACTTCCAGGGATGGTGACTCCACCACTTCCCTCGGCAGCCTGTTCCAATGTTTAACCACTCTTTCAGTAAAGAAACTTTTCCTAATGTCCAATCTAAACCTCCCCTGGTGCAACTTGAGGCCATTTCCTCTCGTCCTATCGCTAGTTGCTTGGCAGAAGAGACCAACACCCACCTTGCTGCAACCTCCTTTCAGGTAGTTGTAGAGTGCAATAAGGTCTCCCCTGAGCCTCCTCTTCCCCAGACTAAACAGTCCCAGTTCCCTCAGCCGCTCCTCATAAGACTTGCTCTCCAGACCCTTCACCAGCTTCGTTGCCCTTCTCTGGACACGCTCCAGCACCTCAATGTCCTTCTTGTAGTGAGGTGCCCAAAACTGAACACAGTATTTGAGGTGCGGCCTCATCAGTGCCGAGTACAGGGGGACAATCACTTCCCTCCTCCTGCTGGCCACACTATTTCTGGTACAGGCCAGGATGCCGTTGGCCTTCTTGGCCACCTGGGCATGCTGCTGGCTCATATTCAGCCGGCTGTCAACCAGGACCGCCAGGTCCTTTTCCGCTGGGCAGCTTTCCAGCCACTCTTCCCCCAGCCTGTAGCGTTGCATGGGGTTGTTGTGGCCAAAGTGCAGGACCCGGCACTTGGCCTTGTTGAACCTCATACAGTTGGCCTCAGCCCATCGCTCTAGTCTGGCCAGGTCCCTCTGCAGAGCCTTCCTACCCTCGAGCAGATCAACACTCCCGCCCAACTTGGTGTCATCTGCAGACTTACTGAGGGAGCACTCAATCCCCTCATCCAGGTTGTTGGTAAAGATATTGAACAAGACCGGAACAAGAAAACGCTGTGTAAAGCTATAATATGTTGCAGAGTGACCGTGTGATTCAGCTGCTAGGTAGAAATGCTTTAACTGTCACCCAGTTTGGAATAAGGTTCAATAAATGATTAGTTCTTAAATATTCTACTACCTTCTACAATGTTTTGCATTGAGCAGAGGAACTTTTATAACAATGAGAGCTTGCATATTGTGAAACTGTGTGGCTTTGGGTCTTAATCTGTGCTCACTGCACCATTTGGCAAGGCACATTTGTGAAGCAGTGTTTGCTGGTTGGCTTTAATACTGATTTTCTGTGCAGGTATCTTTTTCATAATTATTTTGAACAGCTATCAGCCATACATTAGTTGAGCTTTCTGGTACAGTTGTGAATGGCAGGAGTGGACCACAATATTTCAGAGTTCTTAATTAAGTATGAGGGTTTTTTTATTCTTGGTTCTATAGTAATCTGTAATCCTTTGTATTGCCTTCATTATTCAGAGCTGTTAAATCTTTGTGTTTAAATAAGATAGTTGTTGACTGTATTTGAGGAGGTTATGAAAATGAAGGAGGCTACCTGCACAGAAATCATATTTGATATGTTGAATTTCAAAGGTGACATTCTGAGCATGCTGCCCTGCTGTCTGAGATGGACTGAAGTAACTGAGCTAGTTACTCTTGGATTAAAGAGGACTTTATATTGTCACCTTCTGTTTTTTATTAAACACTAGATGTTCTTTTTATGGCATTTAATTTATTTTTAAGTACTTTTGTAATTGTACATACAACATAGTACTCAATTCATGAAATGGCTCTGTCTTCTATGTTCTGTGAGTCTGTCAGAACATAAAGCAGATTCACTGTTACTAGGCTACTCTGAAAATGTTGTGTCTGTTTTTCAGTTCCATGTGCACTTAAACACCCTCCTAAACAGACTAACTTCTTAAATAGGTTGTTTTAGCGGTTGTCAAATAGGACTGACTGGTTGGTTTCTTTGAGACTTACGTGAATTATTTCCATGACTTCTACTAAGTGAATTTTTTGCAAGGTTTGCTTACTACAATTCATTTTAGGCTGTCCTGAATTTAAAAAGAAAAAAAATAAAAATGTCTTTAGTTCTTACTGTAGTCTTTTCAGCTTTATTTAGTGCTCTGTGACCATTCTTCAATGATCCCCTATCTGTTGTACCTTTTAAGTTATATACCTTGACAAATAACTTGCCAGACAAGAGACCCATGAATCGAGTCTCACTTTCTACGCTCGTTTTGTCCAAAAAAAAAAAACACCAACCACCCTATGTTGGTGCTTGTAGGTAAAGCAATTTTATCTTGCAGAGAATTGGGAAGCAGGGACCTCAGTTCTTACTCATTTTTTAAATGAAATTAATCTAAAAAATATTGTAGAGGCTGGATCTGTGGGTTAAATGTCTTGCATTTTGTGGGTTTAAATACAGTGAGCTGGAATATGTGTAGCCCTCAGGAAAAAAGGCATTTAGTGTTTCACTCGGGCTTGTCTAGGAAACACCTGGTACAGTGGCATCGGACTGGTGAGACTGCCCAGCTGCGGCGCAGGGTTTCCCAGCCGTACCGCTAAAATTGGTAGCGGTAAAATAGAACTTTGCTCCTTGGCCAACAAACTTTAGTAGACATAGCCATGTTCTCAAAAAGCCGTGTTCTTAAAATGAAAAGCAGTAGACTTAAATGAAAGTACTTAAGCTGTGTGTCTCATATAGGTTCATATTATCAGCTAGCAGATTTCTCTTCTTTTTATGTCTTTATTTGTTTCACTAAGAAAGCTTCTTTCTAAACTAATTTCTTAGTTTGAATTCATGTAGTAACTTTGATGCCTTGTGATGTTATTCTAGTACATCTTCACAGTCTTTTTTTGATTTCATATTTTTGAATTATGTTAGAACATGGCACTGCATATAAATACTTAACTTCATGTAAATACAAATGGGAAGGTTATTTTGGATAAACAGGAAACCAAGTGACAGAATCTGCACTTAACTTCCAAAGAAGTTTTACTGAAAGGAGGAAGAAAAATGAACCCTGGGTAAAGACTATTCTGCTCTTAAAATCTGTACACCATACTCTTCAGGACAGAGAGATACTTGACTGACTTTCTTAGAGTGTAAATTAGCCAACATGTAGCTAGTTGTAATCCTACTTGGATGGTTTCTGTTATCTGAGCTAGCTTATGTGTTTGCAGCTATGTATATCAAGAATAATCAGTGGCAAATTGTTTAGAGTGAAGGCTGCATCCTCAGTTGTGTTATTCTAGAATAACAAGCTTAGCAAGTCTGACTTCTGAAGGTCAGGAAAGAAATCTCTGAACAATCACAAGTGCCACCCTAGAGGTGTTGATGGAAAACAGACATAAGCTGCAAGCATTCTAGCTGGGATTGCTGAGTGTTGCAATGCTGTAGAGATTGTTTTTTAGATAAATACTTACTAGAGGATGGTACCCTCTATCTGCATCTAGGTGGGTAATAGAAGGAATGATAAACCTGGAGACCCTATCGTGCTGTTTCAGAGATATGTTTTCTTTAGTGTCAGTAGCAGGACCATGGGAATTGTTAGTTAAATGATGATGGAATATGTTGTGTGGGTTTAATAGTAAGTGAAAACAGTGTAAAAAATAGTACTGTCCATAAGTGTGATGGTTCTGTAGACTTAGCTTATGAGTAGTTTAAACCCACCATTAAGTTGTTAAGCTGTATTCTATTTAATATAGTTCAGGGTTGGAATGAGTGTGACAGTCTGTGGGAACCGAGTTTAGATTTTGGGATGCCTCATATGGAAGCAGTTAGAAAGAAGGGCTCAAATTATTCTCCCCTTCCATTTATAAACCCCCTTCCATTTTTCAGAGAAGAGTCTTTGACTTCTTAAATGGGAAAACTAAGGATAAAAGACTTGCACCACAAGCGGAGTAGTATCTTCTAGGTCCTGACTTGTGAGGAGGCTCATGGAGGCACAGCTGCAAAGCTTTTTCTGGTTCCTATTGAGAAGAAAAGAGTATGAGCCTAAGTGGACTCTTCTTGTCCTGGAGTCACATTCCGTACTGCTGCCAACCCATCACCTTCCGTTTCCTTTTCCCAGCCACTTCCTCCAGCTGTGGAGTAACTCCTCTATCTCCTTTTTCAAACAATCTCCTCTGGTCACTGGGTGACCCTGCCTGCTCAGCCTGCCACTGGTTACAGCAATTTGACTGAGGAAAGGTAGGAAAGGGAAAGCACCAAGTGTCCTTTTGTGTACCACTGATAATAGCTCTTTCTGCCGGTTTTGGAAAAGACTGCAGACTTGCTGTCAGTGTCCCAATATATTGGACATTCCGTCATGGCAAAATCACTGATCTCAGAAGGTAACTCATACTAAAAAGAAATGGAATAATAGATTAAGCATTAACTCTTACATGTACACCTTTATGTTCATTTTACCAAGTGCTGTCACACAGCTTTTTTTTTTTTTTTAGTACTTGCTCTGTGATTAGGGCATAGGATTGACATAACTCGAGCCCATGGGAAACTAGTGGGTTTTGGCTAAGCATGGTGCTCAACTATTTTTTTTTTTTTTAATTATCACTGAGTTGCTATGTTACATACTTGCAAATCTGACATAGTCTCCCTGAGGTAAGCTAAAGTGAAATAAAAATCTACCTCTTAATAGTCTTTAGGGTACTGCCATTAATGAATAAGATGTAGTTTATTATCAAAGCAGATTATATAACAATATAAACAGTTTTACCAAAAATTCTGTCTTCAACCAAACGAGCWACCATACAGTAACCAAGTAATGGCCTGTTACAGTATCAGTTTTCAGATACGTGTAAGACAGAAGCAATAACAAATAAGCAAGGTCAAAACTTGGTCTTAATTGATTTAATTCTATTTTAGAGACACCTACTGCTGGGAAATGACTTGTGCAAGGTAGTGTGTAAATAAAAGAAGCATTATTTTTCTGGAAATAGTTAATCTTCTGCCTGGTGTGTAGCTAGGCTAGGGAATAGCTTAGTTTACATTGATATAGGTGCTGGCACAGAGAACTCAATGCATGCTGTAGAAATGGTAATTACCAAAAGGCTTATTTGAAGCTTCTTATTTCTTCCATTGTGGCTAGTTTTAGAAACCATATTCAGGAATGATATAGACAAATTTGTTGAACTTGTCTGGAGTCTCCTGTCCTCAGAAGAATTCATGAAGTTACTGGATTTAAGCCAGGAAAGAAAAACTGAGATGCATTCTCTTCCGCATCATTTTGAGAAGGGATAGCAACTAGCTTATATTCCTTTCAAGAAAGGGGAAGAAATAGTAGCTTTGAAGAATTTAGAGTAAATGTTAGGAAAAGTTCTATATTAGGGTGTTGAACTGGATTTTTTTTTGGAGTCCCTGCCAACTATCCATTTGTTTGAATCAGTTGTTACAATTTGGAGTCTTTTCAGTGCAGTTAATTTCATTGACACTTGTAAGTAGTACATTCAGATGTCTCTGCATAGCCATAAAAATGGAATTCACTTTCTCTACTGTAGGTTTCGTGTAATATGTGGGGGTTTATGATTACCATTTAAAGTTTGGTGATTTGTTGAAGTTGTTAATTCTTGGAAGTAGAGATGAATAGATGCTTGTTTCCCACCACCACCCACCCCTCCCAAGTTGTCTCTCTTTCCCCCTCCCTTTTTTGGTGGCGGAGAACTAAAGGATGATTTGTCACTTCATTTTCCATTATTAAAAGGGTGAACAGTCCAGACAGGTAATCCTGTTCCTATCAAGCATGTTTGAATGACCAAGAAAAGACCTGTTTAAAAATAGCTGTGAGACGATCAGGTTATCTAGTAGTTTAACTAAATGAAGAAATCAAATGGTCAGAGAATTGTTATTGTGAAACACAACTGTGTTATTTTGTATTTGAAATAGTTCTCTAATCTTGCAAATAGAGCTAATTTTATTAATAAATAGATAATTAACAGCATGGGTTAGAATTTGTAGTGTTAGTTATGTGCCAATGCGGAAAGTAAGAAGAGGGGGAAAGTAAAAGGAGAATAAATAGAGGCTTCTTAACTTTAAAACTAGTGAAACTTTTTATTTGGTACATATAAGTTCTAACAGTCCATTTTGAAGTGGCAGATAAGGTAATGTTGATGGAAGAGTATCCCACCCAGAAGGAAGAACCATTCCCAGCTTTGATAGACTCTGCTGAGCTTCCCCTTGCCCCTCCAAAACTACAGTTCTGTAGTGCAGGCCATCTAGGCAAAACTCAAAACCGACCCTAAAGCGTGATTAGATGATCGTCAACAATGGTAGTCCAGAAGCGCAATGCTGAATGTCATGCTAGTTTGTAAGGATGAGAACGTAGATGAATTGGCAGTTGAGGAAAGGATACCCTGGTTGGCTTCACAATTGAGGCCTAGGGCTAGTTCATCTATCTACTTGGTGTTATTTTAGGCTAAAATTGGTAAATTACTCGCTTTCATTCTGAGATAAAGTCCATTTTTTTTCCCACTCCGCTGACATATATGGGAGTTAGTATATGAGAAGTCCTGCATTGTCTTACATAGCGTACTTCAAAACAATAAAGAAATTGCTGATGCAGTTGAGTGTTAGAGATAATAATTGCTCCTCAGTTTTATTTGAAACTTACATGAATACAACCAGAAAAATCTAATTTTAAGTAACTTTTTGCACTTCTGAGAGAAAAGTGCTATATAGATTAAGTTGGTTTTTCAGAAAACCTACTTTTTTCACTAGGAAAAAGTAATTTTAGCCATAATAGGTGCTCTTGCTGGGATTAATAGGTACTTCACTTCATCACAGAGACAGAATTACAGATTTCTTATGGTAAGAAGTCTTCTATCAAATATTAGAGAAGGGAGGAGAGCTATTCTAAAGTATCCAGGATCTCTTGTCATTTAACTTCAGTTCAGATGCACTTGAAGAGAGTCTGATCCATCCTCAGTAATGCTGGAGAACCCAGTCACAGGGAAAACTCAAACTGAAATGGAGTTCAAATCTCTGTAACACCTTGAGCAGTGTATTACAACCAAAGTGAGTAGAACGTCTTGAAGTACTTGAATGAAGTTCTTCAAATTCTTATCAGTGCTGGTCTTAATTTTTTTCTGCCTGTTCATTTCTAACTTCTGCCCAGAAGAGCCACACAAGGTGGCTTAAAGTCTTTTTTTTTTTTTTTTTTTCTTTTTTTTTCCTCCCCCCTAGAAAAATGTATTATGTAATCTTGTAGCGTTCTGCCCTACGATGTTTTTCTGGGTTGCTTGTTCATGTCATCTTCTCATCCTCATGAACCTCTATGTTACCAACAGAAAGTTTTACAGAGCCAGTAAAGAGACTAACTTAAAGAAGAATTCTTATTTTTTGTCTCTATGTGATATAAATACTAGCTATCTATCTTTCTATCTGGGTGTGGATAGCTACTAACTGCTAGCTGGTGTGTATTCTTCGGTAGTGAACTGTTTCTTCCTTTTTTAACAGGAGAATCTGCCCTCATAAAATATATCCATACTGAAACTATAGTACGAGCACTGGTTGGCTTTGCACAAAGCCCAAGAGTCACAGGGAATTACTGAAGTTTAACCTTCCCCATCTACCAGCCACATCTCAGAATTTCATAACCTTGTAGTAGATACTTCTAACGCATCACCAAAGGAGAATACTCGCTTTGAAGCTTTATTTACACTGTGGCAACAATAATAAATAAAGATAGTTTGATTGTGAAATACTGTTTGTGTTACAGAAAGTCAACATGAGTCACTAGAGCCCTTACCAGGTTTTAAGTGTAGGCATGGCTTTTTTCTTTGATCTTGAGTTTTGTATCTTAATGTACAGTTGTTTCAAAATACTTACAACTGTGATAACTGTAGTGTCATGTTATTTAATGTGCAAGTGAAGACTGAAGATATGTTTTGTATACGCTTTAGCTGTACTAAAAAGTAATTAGATTTAATCAATTTACACTGTGGTGCTTAATTGTTTTGGTTATTTTGCTGTTAGCGCAAATGGATACTAGCTTTCACTATGGAAAGTCAGCCCTATCATTAGTATACTGAGAGACCTGTCACGTTTTTTTAGATGAAGACTCTGACACAGATGTAGTCAACTTATCAGAGTTACTTTTTGTGTAACAAATTGGTGACGTAACTATAATATTCCTTCAATTTCGTGATTGTGCAGAAAGAGAAAAATATAGGAAGAAAATCAAGAGTAAAATTGGAATGACTGAAGTTTCAACAACTTCACTGATCTGTATTTGCACAATGTGTTTATACAAAATTTAAGAGAATACCAAATGAAATTCTGAAGCAAGCTAACGGTTGTCACAGGTATGAATTCATATAATGTCAGGCATTTTAAAACACTTCAGTTATGTTGCTTGACTTCACTGAACCAAACTTTTGTTTTCATACAAAGAAAATTTAGTATGTTTCATATAAAGATTAGCAGTAAGATTTGCATCAAAGAATGTAGTGTTGTAATTTGAACAAGATCATTCAATGAGTAGTTGTTTACATAGTTGTGCATGTAACTCTACCAGTTTAAGTACTTYTTATTAAATGTTGTTGCCCATCTTATTTTTTGAGTTTCAGTTGAAACAGTAATTAGCTCACCTACATTTCATTTACATTACTTAAATGTTGGCAATGAAAGTAAAATAAGCTGATAGTTGTTCTTATCTCTTCTGCTTCACAGTGCTGTGAAGTAAAGTAGTTGCTTTTTCCCTTAAGCTATGTCTGTGTCTTCTGGAGGAATGGGAACAAGTGTATAGTCAAAGTCAGCATTTTAGATTCATGCATTTAAGTCTAACCCTGTTTTCTGGCTTAAATCTTGTAAATTTAGCTACTTGTATCAAAAGCATCTAAATAATCTTGCTTAAGAAAATCCTTCTAGGCTATGGTCTAATTCTTGTACAGTATAAACATTTTCTATAGATAAATTTTGCAGGGTCTGCAAATTGTTTGCACGAAAACGTTAGAAGTACTTTGCTTAGTGCTCTTGTAATTGAAGCTCAAAGCCAATTTACCATCTTGTTTTATTCACTTTAGACACTTCAACCTTCGAATGAAGAGAGATACATCTCTTTTTAGTGAGGACTTTAAAGTAGAAATATCAAACCAAGTAATTGATTATGATACCTCCCATATTTACACTGGACACATTTATGGTAAGTACAACACTTTAAAATGGATTAAAGTGCAGTTATTTTAAACAGGAGGTTTTTTTAATAGTATATGCAGAAAATGAATATCTGTATGATTAGGTTATCTTCATTATTAAACTTTAATAATGCATCTAAATGCATTTAAACTCCATCTGCTTTTATTCTCGTAAGTCACACTTAACAAGTGAGTATTTTACCTAATAATCTTCATATCCATAGAACTTGAAGTTCAACTCTGTTTATGAACATACTCTTCATAGACGTCTGATGCATTTAAAAAAAAAAAAAAAAGAAAAGGAAAAGCTGTCTGCCTTAAAAAAAAATCAGGTACTGTTCTTAGTTTAAAGAAATCTAAGGAATATAGAGCTACCATCATTAAGGGTAATATACCCAATTTCAGTAAATACAAAAGATAAAATTGATTAAAAAGGAAGGAGAATTAAGGAATCAAAAGCAGATGAAGAAAAGGATTAAGACTTACTCTGTCCTTCTTTATACAGTCTGTTTGGTTCTGAAAGGAATCTAACTGCTTCCTGAAGATCTCTGTTAGTAATGTCCTACAGTCTTGAAGTGACTGTTTTAAACTGCGAAAAGAAGTATACACGCTTAGCACTTTATATGCATCTAGGTAGACCAATTTACCAGTTGACTTAAGTGGGTCAGAGGGCTTTTAAGGTGTATGGGGTCTTCTGTTGCGTCTTTTTCTTATTTTGTGAAATTATTTCAGAAAAGCTTCTGGTTCCCTCCTTATTGCTGAGGGATGAGATTAAAGGATCTACATGAACCTACTCATGGGGCTTACTCTACATTTTCTTTTAATCCTCTCTGTTATCTTTCTCATTCATCTCATATTAATGCACATTCTAATAGAATATAGTCTGAAGTAAATTGGGGATCACTTACAAATGTCTTAAAATTAGTGTTCTACAAAGCCTATTTCTACTTTTTAGTGTTCTCTCTTAAGAGTTGTATGGCATAGCTTCAAGATACTTTTTCCAGATTTCAGTACTGTGTATAAGCTTTATAAAATTCTTGATAATTGTTAATTAGAAATTAGTGCTGGTTAATGATAAGAATGAGTACAGTTCTGATAATTTGATAGTGTGATTCTGAACCCTCCTCAATGGAGGAGTATATAAACATTCTTTTAGTAATCCTTCATCCTTTTTATGGAAAAAGCTTTTTGGGGATGCTGCATGTTGTAGCTGTCAGTGATTAAACTTTGACAGTTGTACTTTTCCAGATTGTGACTGTTTCAAATACAAATTCACTCCATCCCACATTTAAACCTAGCTACAGTTTTAAGAGGCTTATGCTTGAGGAGAAAAGTGGATGTCGTGAATATAGATAAATCTTTCTTTGAAAGCCTTCAAAGTTCAGTATACACTCTGATTTTTTTTTTTTTTTTTTATAATTATATGAAGAGATGTATAAGGACAGGACTTGGATATAGGATTACATGCTGTATATGTGACAGCTTTAAAATACAGAGTTGAATTCTTCATTATATGCTTTTTAAACATGTCATTTATGCACCTGATCAGGAAGCTATTGAACTTAGTAACTATGATTTTGGGATAACTGTATGTCTTACTGTTGAATAATCTTAGTCGTAAAAATTCAGACACAAACTTTCTGCATGAATGTGTTACTGCTGTTATCCAGAATCTTATTATTGTATAATTCATACAGGTTTTTAGCAGTTGGGAACTAGTGCATGATCAGGATAAGTATGCTAGTATCATGCTTTAGCATTGTCTGTTTAACAGCTTGGGTAGTGTGTATGCTTGAAGTTTGCACAGGACTGAAAGCTTTTAGAAAGGTAAAAAAAACCCTAATGCACTTTTTGCCTTAACAGGTGAGCAGGGAAGTCTTAGCCATGGGTCTGTAATTGATGGAAAATTTGAAGGATTCATCCAAACTCACAGTGGGACCTTTTATATTGAACCAGCAGAGAGATATATTAAGGACAAAACTCTACCGTTCCACTCTGTCATTTATCATGAAGATGACATCAGTGAGTACTTCCATTTTGTGCTACAGATGAAATAATTTTTTTTTAATTAAATGTCAAAAACTGTAAGCCATTTGTAAGCATCAAATGAGACTTCAGCTTGCGTATGACACTGTGAATCGTGCTGTCCTGAAGTGATTCACATACAGTTATGATGTGAAAGAGATTTATGGCAAACCAAAGTGAGTCTTCCTTATTCTGCCATTTTAAGAAATCCTTAATAGTCAGGCTTAAGTGTATAAGCAGTGTATTTTCTGCTCAATTAATACATGTTTCTTTTGAAAAATGCATTCTTAAAATGCTCTATACTGATTGTTCTTCCCTGTGATCTGCAAAATAAAGGATAATTAAAGTTCAAGTCACTAAGCATTTACCTACATCTAGTGAAGGTGGTACTTGTGGGAAATAAAAGCTTCCCTTGCGTGTGTAGGTCACAGATGCCTTCAGAGAGCTCTTTAGAAGATGTGGTGGCACCCAGTATGTCCCATTTTACACAGTAGCTGATGGAAGTGTACAGAGAATACTACTTGGATTTGAAGAGTATAGCCCCAGAAGTCTAGCTTTGGTTGTAAATGCCCAGAAGGATGAGAAAGTACCATGGCATACTTTTACATCTTCAGAACTGATGCATCAGAGTTCTCCTGCACTCTACCAGCCTTTTTATGTATGATCAGTCTTCAGCTGTAATAAAAATCAGTTTTATTTGATGCTTAAGTAACTTTATGCTGAACCCCAAAAATACTGCAATGAAGTTGGGATTTCAAGTTTCAATCCTTCCAAGTAGATGTTGGCAGAGAGTCACTTAATATTATGTTTTGGTTATCGAAGCTAACAAGTTGTGTGTGGCAAGCTAACTTTATGTAGGACTCCAGTCTTGCTTAGAAATCAATTTAAACTATAACTTCATTTAAAAACTTGTCCCATCAGGCCATTGTGCAAACCCTAGAAGACTTGAATTTGAAATCTCATTTGGAATTGGATGAAGAGTCTTGGGTTAGATCATGAGAAATGACTTGAACTACTCTCATGGTGATACATGTATAAATAATTTTCAAAGTACATCATGAGGCTATATCATGAAAAGAAATGTCAAAACCAGGAAGATAGATGAGGAAAATATCTGGTTGTGATTTGGCTTTGTATTATCATTTTCTCTGTGCTGTAAGCCAGTGAAAAACACAGGGTTATTGCATAATACTCTCTCTGGTTACTTCTCTTGCTTGAATGCAGCGAAGAGAAATGCTCTTTCTCTGCTAAAAACTCAGCAAATTTCATTTATTTTTTCTAATTGAATAAAGCTTCTGGAATGCAGCTGTATTTTACATTCAGTGGCAGTATGTGTGCTGTCTTTGAGTATGTTAAAATTGCTGTGAGCTAGCAGATATGTTTGACCTTCCTGTTACCTCATTCTGTAAATATGATTACTAACCCAAAATCAAATAGAAGTTGCATAATTTTAAAGAGCTTCTGAATGAATGCAATTATTGAATTTTATGTACATTGTGAGCTACACTTGTTTTCTGACTGACTAAATGTATATCTTCCTGGTGCTTACAAGACCCATATTTGAGAATAAAGTAACTTTATAGGATAGCGTTCCATATAATGCTTTTGATTCTCAAAAAGAAGTTGCAGCATGCGTTTAATTTTCAGCTCTACAGAGCATTGCAGGTGAAAGTCTGAGAAGGCAGTTTGCCTTGCTAGCCGTGTTTGAGTATTACAGGGTTTGCTGCTGTAACGGAAGCGTAGTGTGGAAAAGTAATAAAAAAATTACAAAAGCCTGGTGTGAAACCAACAAGATATGTCTTTTATAACAACATTTCTGTGAATAATTTGCACGTACTTCTAAATTCTTTGGTATGTTTTATAGGTCTCACCAAACAGTTCCAATTCGCTGCTTGATAGTGGGAATACTGGACCACCACTTACATAGCACTTTCTGTAAATAAGTCACTGTCTACTTTACAAAGGGTTTATTAGCCCTGTTGTAGAAAAGAGGGGGAGGAGGGAAGTAAAGGGACATAAGGCAGTAAAGTGATTTGCCCAGTTTCCAAGGGGTGAAACAAGCAAGAAGATTGTCTCGTGTCCCAGTTCCTTATGCTGTAAATAGTGGGTGACTTAAAAATACTCTCTTCACTGTTACCAACTAATGACAGAAATAGAACTGTACCTTAAAGAAGCAGGTAATTTGATTTTATGAAAGTTAGTATTGCTGTTTTGTAGGAGTGATCTCTGTTGGAGGAGTATATGGATCACTTGAGAGCTTGAAAAAGCTAACGATGAAATTGGTTCATATTAATGTCTTATTAAAGTGAATGGGAGCAGGATATGTATTTTTTTAATTATTCAGATGATGGTATGTTGGCTTACACTGTTTCTCCTCTTGAATCTAGTGCATCAAAACCATCAGTTAGAAACAAAATCAGATTATCAGAGGGGATTGTCTAAATCTATTCCAGAGAGCCACATTAAAGCAACAGTACAATATGGCTTCCAAATCACCAAGTGAGTGAACTTTGCTGCTTGCTCAGCATGGTTGAAAATAGCCCATCCTGGAGCTGTCTAAACAGCACTATTTGAAAATGTGCCACTCCTGTTGGTTGCTGTCAATGCAGAGTCTGATGTGCATGCATTCTGATTGTATAGTTTAACTTTTTTCATTGGTATCCTAGATGCTTCTAGGATTTCTGTGGTCTGAAATATCTGAAGTATACAACTGCTTCTGTCACTTTCTGAATAGTGCTTTTGAGGCTAAAATTTTTGTGCCTTTCATGAGAGCTATTTTTGCATTGAACTGCAGCTCCAAAAAAACGCCAACAACAACTAAAAAAAGCTAAGCTTTACAGTAGCTTCAAAAACAAGCGTGCAAATCTGTTGTTATTGCTCTGATCTAAAGCTAACTCTTGTGAAATAGAGTCAAACCACTAGTATCTTATACAGGACAAAAGCAGCAAAAATGCTCACATTTCTAACTCAGGAGAGACTGGGGGAAGAAGTCATCTTTGCTTTAATTTGGGATATTTCTTGGTCACCCACGTTTCAGCCTTTTGAAACAATATGGTTTTTAGTGCTTTTCAGAAATCACAATGCGACATATGATTAGCATCTCAATGAGTTCTTATTCAGTAGTTAAACAAAAGGTTTTTTTGTAAATGGGGATTATATTGTCAACTTTATAAGGCAGCTTTTGTTACAGTGGATGTGGTGACCAGTGGAAGGCAGCCTTCTATTCATGACTCAAAACACAAGTTGAATGATTTTAGTTTCTAAACCACTCTTGATCAAACTGGTTTATAATTCAGTGCTAGAAAGATGCAAATTGCTATTTTCATTAAAATATTTTGGAAACTTTTCTTTAAGGATTAGGATTTCATTGGAACTACATTTACTTTATTTAAATCATATATGCTTCAAATGTTTCCCTGAGTTCATACTGTAAAATACAAAACCGGTATTTCCTCAGATCAGCAGTAGACAGGAAAATCCTGTTCAGACCTTCAGGAAAATGAATGTGGTCATTTAATTGTCTTTATGGTCTTGGAAGAACTATATAACTGAGAAGAGAAAGTAAAGTATTTTGTAATTTTGCAAAGCCCTATCTGGTGAATGAACTGACCATTGCAAACTATGTATTATTAGTGAGAACTTGGTTTCTTTTTTTTCATATTGTGGTTGTCGATTCAATAATGAAGGTCTACTTGGCAGCTGTCATGGGCACACAGTGTTACAGACTGCTTACAAAAAAATCCTTACTACAGATTTCATTCTATCTGCTTAAATTTGAATTTTGTTCTGACACTATTGCTTTTGCTAGTATTAGGCAAATCTCTATGGCTGTTGAAGAACTGAATTTCCATCATTTTTAGTGGAAGTTTGATGTCATATGCTTGCCCCAGATGCCTAAATCCAGTATCCATTAAGTAGTTAACATAAATGCTTAACAGGTAGTACTATTTACTGACAAGTAGAAGAAAAAAATTCATGTGATCAGGAATCTCTTTGTAGGTAGTACCTTTTTTAAAAGGATAAAAATTCTTTTTTTGAGCATCTGTAGTTGTATATGTCATTAATAATGATCTGTCATCTAGTTAGAATAAGATATTGTTGTCAGAAAGTATGAAATGACAAATTTTTTTGGTTTTTTTTTTTTTTAGGTTTATTATTATTACTACATTATTATTGTTTACTATTTTTTAACATTCTGTCAGCATGTACAAAAAACGAAAGTGGAAAATGGGAAACTGGACAATACGGGAAAAAAAAATAAAGTATTTGTTTTGCCTGAGGATTTTCTCTAGTTGGAGAATTGGTCCTGTTATTAAACTCTTCTTTTATGGGTCTGATGGAAAGTAGGCTTACAGTTTTTCCTCAACTCTGCATTCACTGTAAGCAATCATTTCATGGTTAAGGCATGTGTTTTCTCTTGATCAATTCACAGGGTTGTGGTAGGGATAGGGAAAGAAGCTCTTGATCCCAAAGAGCTGGCAGAAGGCTGTACCTCTCAAAGCATTTAAAAGCATCACAAGAGCATGGACCAGGCTTCTGTGGTGTGGGTCAAAACTGTCCAAGTCGTCATCTGACACCATGTAGTTCCTGCTTAGCTCCAGAAATGGAATTGCTGCAGGGGATGGTGGAAATAGAAAGCCTCAAAAGATGAAGAAGGAACAGTGCCTTCACGGTTTGGGGGTAATGCAGCATTTATCAAAAGAAAGCTTTGTATGCAACTTTCTCTGTAAGCTAGACATGGTTTCAATGTGAACTATCCTATATTACCTGCCTCCTGTGTTTAGCAGGATGGATTCAAGTCTGTCCATGGGGGATTTGTCTTTTCCAGCACATGCAAAACCTTGGCAATTGCTGTTGCAGACTGTTTTGTGTTCAATTCTTTATAATTTTAACTGTCATGCTTTTAAAGTGTTTTTTATTAGATTATTACTTTTGAAGTGAGAAGTATTTGTYTGAATTGCAGGCAGTCAGTATTAAAAATGTATTAAGGGATTTCCTAACCTCTTTGGGTAACAAGATACAGAGGAAAGACTGCTTATTTTGTGTAAAGCACTGAGAGCATTTATTTCTAGTGCTGTTCTGTCAATTGTCATAATGCCACAGAGCATGAATAGAAGTGTGGTGATAGCAGAAAATGGCATTTTGTGCTGGTGCAAAATATGCTGTGCAGTCATGTTTCCAGTTAATTTCTGTGGATTCCTGCAGTTACCACCTGCAGGAGTTGCTTTAAAGTTACGATGGTTTTATGTAGATGAAGCATGCTGATGGTGAGGCAGTATTGTCCGTTGCTCCCGCCCTTGTGTAACATGCTTTTGTTGCAGAGATGAGTGGTTGGTGGTGTGAAATCAGGTAGTGGGTAATGAGAATTTTAGTTAGATTAAATACAGTAGATTTTTTTTTTTTTTTTAATACTATGGTGGGAGGAAAAAAAGGTGGTGGAGATGGAGAAGGGGAAGGATCATATTTATAATCCTTTGCTCTTAACTCCAATCTAGTGATAGTAAACAGGATCCCAAAAAGTACAGATGACCTCAGCAGTGATTGAGCAGTGCTTTTTGTTTAATATTGGTTATAGCAAAGCCAGTGTTCCACTACATTGCTAATCAAATTGGGTGAGGTGGCTTACAGTAAGAGCATTCTTTTTTCTTTTTCTCTCTCTTCATTCTTCTGGCACTGTGCTAGGGCTACCATACTGGGAGGAATGTGATGAGGCAGCAGTTCAAAAATGGTATTTGTGTGGTGTTAGAAATTGAAATGTGGGAAACTAATATGCAGAAAATCATTAAATAAACTTACAATGTTCTAATAACAGTAATTCATGAACATTTCTGTAAAATAGTGAAAGGAAAATACCAGTTCCTTCAGAAGTCTAGGATTTTTTTCAAAAATCTAAGTACTGCACATTCATTGTAGTTACCTCTCAAAAGGTTTTTTCTTTTTAATTTAAAGAAACAACCTTATTAGAATCCAAACAAATTGCCTCCCACACAATATCAAGATTTTGCTAATAATCTTGTTGGCAAACACTAGTCAAAACAGAGTAGGCATAAAGTTGACCAAAGAAAAAGTGATTTTGTTGTATGTTGGAGCAGCTTCTCTAAAATTCAGACTGGAAATATGTTTTAAAATACAATACTGTACTTGGATACCTTTACAGTAGATAAAACTAATTTGCTAGCGAGAATAATGAATAACTGTTTACACCCAATTATAATCTTTCAATTACTCTTAGGCTGAAACTTTGCCAAGAAGCATGTTTATTAAATCTGGTTCTTTTCCACTAAGCAAAGTTTACAATTGCAGTAAAATACTTTGTACCTGGAAAAGGACCCAATTTGAAAAAAAATGATGTTAACTATGTTTAAATTAGCCTCATTTGTCACTAACGAGTTTTGAAAAACCAGTGTTAAACATGACCTCTTTAAATACTTGTAAATACATGTGATTGAGAGGAACGAAGTTTGGAAGACTGCTTTTATTTCTTGATCAGTCCTTTTAAGCTTATCGGTGAATCCAGTCTCTGGGTATTTTGGAGCATAAACTCATATTAAATGGTTTGTATTTTTCAGAACTCAACTTTAGCTGTATGCCAAGGATATGACTTTTTTTTTAATTCCTGTTTGCTATTTAGTTTTCCCCCAGCTTTTAGTGATTGAAATACAAAGTTTAGAGCTCAATGATATAGGGAGAAAATCTGAAGCAAGTTGGGCTTGTATATTGAAGTAGTTTAACAGTATCATACAGTATGACTGCAGGAAACAGGTGTGAGAATCAAAGATAATTAAAGGCAACTGTCAGATGAAACTGTACCAAAGTGCATACTCCCAAGAGTCTATCTACTGTGCTTCAACTGCTAACAGGCTTTGACTCCACAGAACCAGACTAGAGCTAGTCGAGGGTAAAAGCCCCTGAAATGCATACCATGTTGGACATCAGGTCCTCGGTGCCAGGTGTTAGGCTTTATAAATCTACTCCTATGTGTCTATTCCATTTGCTCTGTGATTCTGGATCTTCACACTTTCTTAAAAACAAACAAAAAACCCACCAAACAAACAAAAATACAAAACCAACCCACCAACAACTCCCAAAAAACAACAAACCTTGTAAAGTTTACACATTTCTGACAAAACCTCCACCCTGTTGAGATGATGGTAAAACTGTGGTTTGCCTATAGAAACTGGTTCCTTAGGTATTCACATGTGTGGCTCCCATAATCTGTACTCCATTATCTCTTACTGGGGCACCAATTTATAATGGGATCCAATCTGCAGAGAAACTGAAGGGGCAAAAGACCTCTTCCCTTCAGTACTTCTCATCTCCAGAGGAAGCTTCTGCAAGTACAGGTTGCTTACAAATCTCCAATAGGTACTAACAGTCAAAACCTAACCATATGTGTCTGAAGCACATTCACATGTGCAATGAGATCTGCATTGACAAGTATTGAAAGAATTACCCTTGGTAAGCAACCAATTGTATGATACTCTCACTGAGCTAGTTTGGATCTCCAGCATGTTTAACTGATGTGTACCCAGATAGTACTACAGTTTTGTTTGTAAAATTTAAGTATAGTAAGGAGGTGATGAAAATGTTTCTTTTCAGTCTTGTTTTACTTTGTCTGTAAGTTTTAAATATATCTGTAAACTTTGTAATCTGTAATTCTGTAAGTTTTAAATCTACACACACACATATGTACTTACACACACTGATCTCTTATCCTTAATTATATTGTTTACTTTCCAGAATGGAAATCATGCATTTCACTTTGTCAATAAAATTTCTAGCAAACTCATAATTCTAGAATTATAGTGTTGAGTTTGAAACCAAGGATTATTAGAGATACAGTTCTTATGTATTGGTAGTTAAGTTGCATCATAAAAAATTTTCAAAAATTCTGTGGAAGATTAATAAAGTAATAGAATCCTCTAGGAATGTTAGCAAGGTTTCTTAGTTTTAGTTTACCAAGTGGAATAAAAAAACCTTTCTCTTATCCAAGCAGTCTTTAGTATACTTGATCTCTAATAATTTTCCATTGTGAGTTCATTTTTTTTTTTTTTAAGGCTGCTGTTAGTTCAAGCTAATCGGTACAGATGTGTAAATAATAGCTCTTGTTCTTATGTTAGATGTTGATCATCATATTTTCTTTTGCTGTCTATAAGAAAACAATGTTAAGATGCAATTGTCAGTTTTGTTATGTTTGTAAAACTAAGAATGTATCTTAGTGGAAATGTTTAATGAAAAAGACAGCTGCATAAAGCTTGAATCTTAGAATGCTTCCCTCAAACCACATGAGCAATATTGGACACAAACTGAGTAAGTTACAGTGATACAGCCATATTTTGCACTTGTACTTGGAATTTGAAAACTCAACCTTGCCTTCCTCTCTTTAGAATATCCACATAAATATGGACCACAAGGAGGTTGTGCAGATCATTCAGTATTTGAAAGAATGCAGAAGTACCAGATGACTGGTGTAGAAGAACCAACAACAGAGGTACAACACAGGCTAATGGATTATATTGATTAGAAATCAGTGTAATAACTGCCTGTTTCTTGAATGTTGTCTCTTTTACTTTTGGTCAGTCATCATCCCTCAACATTGTGAGGTACTTAAATTATTGCTAGAGGTTTCTTATTAACATAATTTTTCTAAATTCTTTTTCTCATTGCTTCTACAGCATAGATGTGCTAGCTCATAGTCTTAATGAATCCTATATGATCTCAAATTTTTCAAGAATTGGAATTTTAGATGGATGTGGAAATCAAGCTTGAGATGAGGAATATACTTTTTTGCAGTTGAGAAGGAAGAGTTTCAAGATCCCTTGATCTCTAAGTAATATATTGGTCCTTAAAGAGTAGTAACATTTAGATTTTCAAGTTATGTTAATGTAACACACTTGTAATATCTGAGAGCTTTAAGTGGTAAATGAAGTGATATGAGTAGGAGGGTCTTACTAGCAATATTGAAAGATTGAAGGGATTACAGCATGCTACAGATTGCCTGTAATAGGAGGTAAGTGGTCTATGGAAGGGACTTGCGTACCTATTTAGAGTCCTGCGGGTTTTTTTGCCTTCAGGTTTGCACCACTTGTTATGAAACTGGATTTTTTTCAACACTTTCCAACAGTAAATTATTGAGTTTCTCTTAGTGTTAGCTATGTTCTGAGCTGTTTCAAGTTTTGGCATTGTTTTGTGGTGTCAGTTAAGTATATGCCAACAAAACTATGCAATGTGACTTGTTAAATAGCATCAGCAACTTAAAGTTTATTTATATTGTGACTCCAGAAATTATCAACAGTATTACACAATTCAGCGTTGGTAACAATAACATGCTTTCCCAAAAATTTACTTGTAAAACTTCATGGAGAGTGGGCCATCAACCAGTGAATACCGTAAGGCAAACACGTTAGCAGATACTGCTCTGACTAATAAGCATTATTTTAACTTCATGTTTAGTGTACCGTTTTTTCCATGCTGAAGTGCTTAAGTATTTATGTTTGCTGAGGTAGCTGACTAAGGTAATTACAATGTGAAATAACCTGTGTTAGGGAAGGTGCAATTAAGTCCCACAGCACTGTGTTTTTCTAATCTACAAACTGTTTGTTCATCTTAGAAAAGGATTATGAAAAAGAAAAAATCCAAAGATCACATGAATGAAAAAATCTGTTTCACATTGACTGCCTTTTGTAATATAAAATGAAATGCACAGAGGGGTTTGACTGAGGTATCATTAAAAATAGATGGCATACTTGAAAACTAGCTATAACATACTTAGTTTAATTCAAGACTCATGAAACTTTGTGGGTTAAAGAAAAAGACTGAAAATCTGTTTGTATTAGTGGAGTATGTTTAGAAAAATCCATCGCTATTTTTAGGTAATTTAGTGCAGCATGTAGTTCTACAAAATTAATATATTTATTTCCTGTGTATATGTAGAAGCCTTTTGAAGAGCCTAAGAACAATGGTCCACAGCTTTTAAGAAAAAAGCGTGCCACTCAGGCCGAAAAAAATACGTGTCAGCTGTATATTCAGACTGATCATCTGTTCTACAAGCATTATGGAACAAGGGAAGCTGTAATTGCACAGGTATATCCAATCCCTTTGTTTTAAACAATCTGCTTTTACTTTATTTGTGTATTTCTGATAAATTTCATGTAATTTAATTGTGTATAGTATTGCTTATTTACTTTAGCATGTCTTGTTTCATTTGTTAACAGTGATCTTGACATGATTGAAACAGCTTTTTTTATTTCACTAAGAAGATGCTATGCATCTGTGACAAAAGTCCTGGGCACTTGTGCTTCCTTTAGTTAATAATGGCAGCTGTGGTTTGTTTAGCACCTCTGAGCAAGACTTGCAGTCTGACTTTTCTCAATTCTTACTCAGAAAAATAATACTTCCTGAAGAGTTCTATTCTGTTTGACAGCCTGCCAAGCCTCTGTGTTAACACTTGCATAGCCTTCCATTTGAAATTTCAGTTCAAAACACTGTGAGCTAATGACACTGAGATCTGTTCCTGTAGTGTCTGATGTAGTGGAAGGTTAAAAAAGCAGTGGCAACTAGAGGCAGATGCTTTTAATTTGTCAATATACTATTAACTGGAAAAAGTTTGTTGGGTTTTTTTTGCTGATCATTTGCTAAAAATATAACTAGCATGTTATCATACTTCTCTTAAAGTCTGAAGTCTCACTGCCACTTGCAAATCTGACTTTTACTGTTCATCACACTGTACATATGCAATTCAATTTGAGTAACTTTTTCCAAAGCTCTGAAGTCACCTTCAAAATCAGGTTTTCAATGAGTTGGCATTTCTATGTGCTCTTGGAAAAGGTAAACGATCAATTGTTTTCACATTTGTGTTCTATGAGAAATGAAAGAATAATGCTGTTACAAGTAAATTATTTCTCAAAAAAAGAAATACAGTGCTTTGAATATAATTTTAACTACAGTGCTATCTTATCGTAACAATGCATCGAATGAGTATCACAAACAGGTATCTGAATAGTTGATAGAATTATGTGTTTAAAAAAAGCAAATGGCAAAATACTTTTGTTGTTATCTGGCATGGTGGCAATGCATATACTAGGTTATGTAGTAACACAATTTATTTCCATTATTTGCCATCAGCATTTGATTAAAAAGGCCTGTTAGAGTTCATATGGCACAATATCTTATATGTAAAAGCATAGGCCTTGCAGTTGTTGCTATTTAAGATTAGCTATAGTGTAGTGCATAGATCTTTGAACTGTAGATACTTTCATTTTTGACAGATATCCAGCCATGTTAAAGCGATTGACACAATTTACCAGTCAACAGATTTCTCAGGAATCCGTAACATCAGCTTCATGGTGAAACGAATAAGAGTAAGTTGCATTGGAAATACTTTTAGCTTCACTGATATTGCTTGGAGGCTGTATTTTTCAGAAGTCCGGTTGCTGTTCACTTGTAACCATTTATTGTTAGTAATTTCATAACACAAGTGTCTCTGTAGTAAATGGTTCCCTAACCCGTTTATTTGGTTTGGTTTTAGTGTTTATTGTCAAAAGCCCACTACTTCTGTTATTAAACTGTAGTCAATTTTTATAGGAATCAACTTATGTTTCAGCAGTGTTGACTGTGCAGTGAATAGACTATTGCTCCCCAAGAACTTTAATACTAAAATAGATAATGGCTATCCAGGTTGAAAGTTCCTTCTGAAAGTGATTTAAGAGGATAAATATAAACTTTTGGGAACTGATGGAAAGGAAGAAGAAAGAAATAAGAGACTGGGGATTTACTACACAAATGCAATTCTTTATTTATTGTAGAACTTGGTTTTCCAAATATTGGGGTGGTAATTTGTCAAGGCCTATAAATCTTTAGCAACATCTTTAACTATTTAACATAACAAGGTATTGACAACAGTAAGCCTCTTAGCTGGTATTTACAAGTCAAGTGAAAATGAATCATGTCTTACAGTTTGTTTCAATTTACTTCTAGATTAACACAACTGTAGATGAGAAGGACTCATCCAATCCCTTCAGATTTCCTAACATTGGTGTGGAAAAGTTTCTGGAACTGAACTCAGAACAGAATCATGATGATTATTGCTTGGCCTATGTGTTTACAGACCGTGATTTTGATGATGGAGTCCTTGGTCTGGCTTGGGTTGGAGCCCCTTCAGGTAATTATATCCAAACCTTCAGCACTATGAGATAAAGTATTGTAGGTAGATACAAAGAAGAAAGGTAGAAACTATGTCATTTAAATTGACAGCAAACAGACAAAAATCTCATAACCAGCTTTTAACAATTTTGGTTAGGTATGGTTTGTTTGGTTGGTTTTTAAATGTAAACAGCATATCATGTGTCACTTCAATTAGTCTTGCTGTCTTTCTGATGAGCAAGACATGAAAAATAAAGAAAAATGTATTTCTTTTGTTAGACGAAGGTGGTGTCAGGCCAGGGTCAACCCACCACAACCAGGTGCCCACCAAAGCTGCTCTATCACTCCCCTCCTTAGCTGGACAGGGGAGAGAAAATATAATGAAAGGCTTGTGGGTTGAGATAAGGACAGGGAGAGATCATTCACCAATTACCGTCACGGGCAAAACAGACTCGACTTGGGGAAAGTTGACATAGTTTATTACCAATCAAATCAGAGTGGGATAATGAGAAATAAAACCGAATCTTAAAACACCTTCTCCCCACCCCTCCCTTCTTCCTGGGCTCAACTTCACTCCCGATTTTCTCTACCTCCTCCCCCCGAGGGGCGCAGGGGGACAGGGAATGGGGGTTGCTGTCAGTTCATCACACATTGTTTCTGCCGCTCCTTCTTCCTCAGCAGGACTCCTCCTCACACTCTTCCCCTGCTCCAGCATGGGGTCCCTCCCGCGGGAGACAGTTCTCCACAAACTTCTCTAACATGAGTCCTTCCCACAGGCTGCAGTTCTTCATGAACTGCTCCAGCATGGGTCCTTTCCATGGGGTGCAGTCCTTCAGGAACAGACTGCTCCAGCATGGGCTCCCCTCTGCACGGGTCCATAGGTCCTGCCAGGAGCCTGCTCCAGTGCAGGCTTCCTATGGGGTCACAGCCTCCTTCAGGCATCTGCCTGCTCTGTGGTGGGATCCTCCACAGGCTGCAGGTGGATATCTGCTCCACCGCTAACCTCCATGGGCTGCAGGGGGACAGCCTGCCTCACCATGGTCTTCACCATGGGCTGCAGGGAAATCTCTGCTCCGGTGCCTGGAGCACCTCCTCCCCTTCCTTCTTCACTGACCTTGGTGTCTGCAGAGTTGTTTCTCTCACATATTCTCACTCCTCTCTCTGGCTGCAATTGCTGTTGCGCAGTAGCTTTTTCCCCTTCTTAAATATGTTATCACAGAGGCGCTACCACCGTTGCTGATGGGCTTGGGCTTGGGCTTGGGCTTGGCCAGCGGTGGGCCCATCTTGGAGCTGGCTGGCATTGGCCCTATCAGACATAGGGGAAGCTTCTAGCAGCTTCTCACAGAAGCCACCCCTGTAGCCCCCCAGCTACCAAAACCTTGCCACGCAAACCCAATACAGTGGTATTACTTGGATGGCTTTTTATTTATGACAGCTATGAGTGACCAGTAAAGTGACAGAAGAAACAAGTATTTCTGCTATATATAAACAGAGCTTACAACTATGCAGTTTGAATTTTGTAGTAGAACTACATTGCTGAATCCTTAGGTATCCTAGGTACCTAGGTTTCTAGGTAGTATCGGAAGCTTTTTTTTTTTTTCTTTTATATAAAGTAAAATCAGTGAGATCTTGTTCTGGAAGATACCAGAACAATTATTGTGTGACTCTTCTTGAACTGCTTCTCATTAGTTTCAATCTAGTTGTGTATTTTGGGTATGTCTCTTGATGTAAAGAAATCAAACAACGGTCTTCATGTGTGCAGCATCTCAAGATGTTTGTCCTGGATGTATTAGTTTTATAAAAGGATATATTTGAAAGTTGTTAGTCTTTAAATCTGAGTAAATACAAATTCTTTAATTATAGCTCAGCACAAATTCCAAATTGTGGAAACTTTCACAGAAATCACAATCAGAAATTCAGAAGGAACAGTCTTCCCTTGTTTCTTCCCTCGAGTGATTTCTATATAATAAGGAATTAGGCTGAAGAACAACAGGTTCTATGAGACTTTGCAAGAGACTGGATACTTTTATGAGAACATTATCAAGACCTTTAACAGAATTCGAGTAATTGTGGAAGAAACATTAAACTGTTCATGAGATGTAGCTATACATTATAACTTCACTTTGTTTACTGCTGTACTTTCCTCTAAAGCACATGTTGGTTGTGGAGTACTGGAGCTATGTGGAAAACTGTTGTGGTATGACAGTCTCTCAGACTTTGATTTTTTAGGAGATTAAAATGCTCAAATAAGTATTAGTATTCAGAGAGGTAACAGATCAGTGGACCCCTGAGTGTAGTAAGTATGTGTGCTGGTTTTGGCTGGGATAGAGTTAATTTTCTTCATAGTAGTTAGTATGAGGCTATGTTTTGGATTTGTGCTGAAAACAGTGTTGATAATATGGGGATGTTTTAGTTACTGCTGAGCAGTGCTTACACAGAGGCAAGGCCTTTTCTGCTTCTCACCCCACCCCACCAGCGAGTCAGCTGGGGGTGCACAAGAAGTTGGGAGGGGACACAGCTGGGACAGCTGACCCCAACTGACCAAAGGGATATCCCATACCATATGACATCATGCTCAGCGTGTAAAGCTGGGGGAAGGAGAAGGAAGGGGGGACGTTCAGAGTGACGGCGTGTGTCTTCCCAAGTAACCGTTACGCGTGACGGAGCCCTGGTTTCCTGGAGATGGCTGAACACCTGCCTGCTGATGGGAAGTAGTGAATGAATTCCTTGTTTTGCTTTGCTTGTGTGCGCAGCTTTTGCTTTACCTATTAAACTGTCTTTATCTCAACCCATGATTTTTCTCACTTTTACCTTTCTGATTCTCTCCCCCATCCCACTGGGGGGAAGTGATTGAGCGGCTGTGTGGTGCTTAGTTGCCGGCTGGGGTTAAACCATGACAGTGTGTTAGAGGGACCTGTGTGGACTAACCTTAGTGACTGTGGAAGAACTGTAAGAAAAATAATACACAGGTGGCCTATGTAAATAAGAAACTGGGTCTGTGATGACTAGTGTGTAGACTGAGCAAGCACAGGATGAATTGGAATGTGCGTTCCATAAACACTGCTTCCAAAACTAAATTTAATTGAGAAAAATTAAGTTGCTTTGAGAGATTTTCATCCTTAACGCACATACTGACATAGGTTAAATTAGATATTTCACTAAAATGAAATTTTACTTCAGAAAGCAAGGAAACTTCTTTAGAGTGTTTTTTAGACACCATTTATGTTAGCAATAGAATAGTTGAATTTTACAACGTTGATAATGCCTCAGTACAAACTCAAGTTATGGAAAAATTTGGTGAAATTAAAGTCACAATTTCGAGACTTTTCCAAACATTAAGTGTGTTGCACTTGATTGTTGACCTTCTAAATATGGGTCTGATTAACCCACACCTCAAAAGCATTTTCAGCTTTAGTTTGTACAGTGGAAAAACGAGTCACTTTTGCTGACAAGGATATATAGCTAATCTTAAGCATTTTCTATAAGTGCTTTTGCTATGAGAGAGGATCTCCTGTGATTTTACTGTGGAGTTTTTTTACTTTTTTTTTTTTTTTTACTTTTTTTTACTTAATGAAATCCAAACGGATGTAGATTAAGGCTACCTGTATTATTGGGCATTGCACCCTGCTAGTCTTGTACTACAGGTATGATGAAATCAGGGCTTGTTCGTGCAGTGAAAACCCAAAATAGCTCTTATTTAATAGCTATTTGAAAACAGCCAACTTCTTGTGTGAATGTATCCATTCAGTGCTGAGAGCATTAGTGTGGATAAATCTAATCTGCTTTCAAAGTTGGGTTAATATTAATTATACAGAAGAACTCTTAGTCCATGAGCCTCCACTGAGGAGGCAAGCTGTTTCTTATTCTAAATGTCACTAGAAAAGTAACACAGTACTTCTGTTCTTAAATTACTAACTGTTGTATTTTTGTCCAAATGCAGGGAGCTCTGGTGGAATATGTGAAAAGAGCAAACTGTATTCTGATGGTAAGAAGAAGTCTTTGAACACTGGAATCATCACTGTTCAGAACTATGGCTCTCATGTTCCTCCCAAGGTTTCTCACATTACTTTTGCTCATGAGGTTGGGCATAACTTTGGTTCACCTGTGAGTATTACTATTGATCTGTTAACTCACTTTCAACCATTTTGAAGTGCGTGATTTGCGAGTGGAGTTTTTACTTCTTATAAACGAGGAAAATATGATCATGACTGCATATGTGCATGCACATACAAACAAAAAACAGATTGCCGAACTAAGCCCCTTTTTATGAGTATTTGACAACACTGGTGCAACAGTGGATTTTGTGAATTGTTTATTTCTACTAGTTCAATCTCTTATAAAGGGACTATATTATTATTCCCTAAAAACTTCCCTGTTTTTTATTGAAGACTAGGGTCACACACATCTTTTAAATGTATTTTAGTTTATCCTAGAGAGGAGGAAGAATCAATGCAAAATTTATTAAGATGACACTTTATTCAACAAATGAAGATAGAACTGGCTCTTTTTTATGTTCAATTATTTATACTTAAGTTTACCTAAGAAAATTGTGGAGGGGATTAAGATCGCAAGAACAATATTTTAGAGCAAAATTGTCTCCCAGTCATTTAGGGACATGATTTGTTTGTGGCAAGCTGAAAGCATGAGGCTTTTGGTTTTGCTGGAGATGAGAACAAAGTTTTCTGGTTTGGGTTTTTTACTTAAGTATATAGACTTTCTACTCTTGGAAGTAAAATGAAATCAAGATACGACAGGAATGATGAGTTCTTCCAAAACAGATGTTCACATGTGAATGCTTTCTTCATGTGCCTTGAGAAAATCCCTAATACCACTGCTATGAGTGTGAACAAGCCTTCCAAGTATAACTGAAAATACAAGCACATGAAACTGAAAAACCAGTTGCACTGAGTGAAGCATCTTTTGGATCAGCCTGGAAGATGGTCCTTTTAATTTTACTCTAAGTTGCATTTGATCCAGGGAAATACGTGAAAGTACGTGTCTGGTTCTACCAAACTGTAATAAATGATACAGTTCTCACAGCTATGTTGAAAATTTTAACATTTACCTACTTCTTTTGGAGACATAGGTTGTATTTCTGGAAAGTTGGATGCATCAGAACAGCATTAGAGTTCCTCTTACACTCAAAAACTTAATATGTTGTCAGTTTGCTAATTGCTAGTATGCCAACCTGTAATGTATTTCATTCATCATGCTGGATATTGTATAGATCTAGTCACTGGCTGACAGAAACAGACTTCTGCTCTATTCTGAAGATCTCCTTGCACCTCCCTCAAAACAAGCAAAAAGAATGGACTGCTGTTTCAGTTAACTCCTCCTGCTTTTATTCCACAGAATATTTATTACCCTTTTGTGATCATAAAGCCACTCTTTTTAGGAGATGGCAACTTTTTCGAGTCAGTATTCATTCCAGGACATGCACTTGGGGGTATACATTACCAAGAATGCAAATAAGCTAAAACTTAAGAAATTAGATACTTGCTACTGTTGTCGGGGGGGGAG